>WWET01002681.1:71210-85306 GCA_011038615.1 Limnodynastes dumerilii | reverse complement strand
ATTGTAACTTAATCTTTTATTCAGTATTTGCAAAACAAAGCATGTGGAAGGGACCATTTTAAATGGGAAGACTATTAATACAAAGACGGCAGTTACTAGTACTTTAACTGAGTAGAAAGTATTGAAAGAATGCTCAAAGCTAAAGGGATACAAATCAGTAGGCCAGGTGGGATACATCTTAGAGTACTAAAAGAACTTGGTATGGTTTTGCCAAAACTATTAACTGACTTATTCAACCAGTCACCAGTATCTGGTGTAATTCCAGAAGACTGGAAAATAGCAAATGTAGTCCCTCTGCATAAAAGTGGATGCAGGGCAGAAGCTGTGAACTACCGAACAGTAAGCCCAACATAAGTATAAGGGAAATTTATGGAAACACTGTTAAAGGAAATAATGGTACAAGATCACAAGCAACATGGATTCACTTGCGATAGATCATATCAAAATCATTTTGTTAAATTTTTTGACTGAGTCACTAAAATAGATCAGTAAGACTTTTCACACAGTGCTACATTGCAGACTGTTAAACAAATATTTGCGTGGATACAATCTTGTCTACAGGATAGACAACAAAGGGTTGTAGTAAATTTAATTGCTTTTTGGGTTGGAAGGTTAACAGTGGAGTTCCCCAGGGATCTGTTTTTAGACCAGTGCTATTTAATATTTTTTATAGGGGACATTACACCTAGTATAAGGGGAAAATATTGCTTTTTGCAGATGACATAAAGATATGTATCAGGGTAGACACATCAGGAGGTGTAAACAAATTGCGTGATCTTGCTATACTGGAGAAATGGTCAAGAGTGCATCAACTGCAGTTTTTGCCACAAAATGCAAAATAGTGCACTTGGGTGCAAAAATACAGCACTACATTATAAAAAACTACTGAGAAGGAAAGGGATTTAGGATTTACATTTTTATGTGACTAAATTATTGCCAAGCGATGTATCAAAGCAATGAGAGGCAAGTCAGATGCTTGGTTGAGTAGGTAGTGGAATTAGTAGCAGAAAGAGAATTAGTAATGCTTCTTTATATGTCATTGGTACGTCCTTACTTAGAAAATGGTTTTGGAGGCTGGATATCTCTAGAAAGTAGTATATACATTAGAGACTGTGCAAAGAAGAGCAATTAAAATTGTACATGGCATGTGTCACAAACCATACCAAGAAAAACTAAAGGATCTGAACATGTATAAAGTCATTTGGTTTTCAATATCCTCTCTATGCAGATGGTACACAAATCTAACCTATTTACTCCTGATCTCTCACCAACTGTGTTAGCCTGTGTAACTGAATGTCTATCAGCCATTTCATCCTGGATGTCCTCCCGGCATCTCAAACTTAATCTTTAAAAAAAAATGGAACTATTAATATTTCTTCCTTCCAACAAAACCTACCCACCCGATCTCTCTTTATTTCTGTTGATAGCACTGAAATATTCTGTACTCGCCAAGCTTACTGCCTAGGTGTTACACTTGACTTTGAACTGTCCTTTATGCCACATATACAATCTGTTTCTAAATCCTGTTATATACAGCTAAAAAACATTTCCAGAATACGAAAATATCTCTCACAAGACACTGTTAAAACTCTTATTCATGCACTAATCTTATTAATTATTACTGCAGTGCTCTTCTTATTGGACTCCCACAATACAAATTTACCCCTCTACAGTTTATATTGCATGCAGCAGCAAGACTGATTTTCCTTGCAAAAGGTTAAAATAGAGCTTGTCCACTCTGTCAATCTCTACATTGGTTGCATGTTTGCTACAGAATAAAATAAAAAAATTCTCTAATGTATAAAGCCATAAACAAAACTGCACCTGCATACATATCCTCACTTGTCTCAATATATATCCCAACTCGTTCGCTCAGATCATCATATTTACAACTGTCTTCTGCACTTCATAAATGCTCTGATTTTCGGTTACAGGACTACTCCTGGGCTGCACCCACTCTTTGGAATAACTTTCCTTGCCTATTAAAACAATCCTCTACTCTCCAAACTTTCAAGCCCTCTCTTAATACTCACCCTTTCAGACAAATATTCCCACAACGGAAGACAGCCGCTCGATGTTGTCTTCCATGCAGAAATCAGTCCCCGCATTGGGTGTGTACATAGGTATTTAAATTCTACACGCTTAAAGATGTATGTGGAATACTTAAGGCAGGGTCCTGATTTGCAGATCCACCATCTGCACGTAGGAGAGCAGGGGGAGTGTTGTGGATCACTTATTCTGTATGCTAGCCTCCAAAGCGGAATTTAGTATTAAGTCTGGATGTATTAAATCTGGATGTAGCCCAGTGCAACCATAAAATAAGCTAATTTCAACAATGTATATCCTCTTCATTAGATAAAGTTGTTAGTGATGTTTTACATCTTGCATTTTAATGAGGATATGTAGTATTTAAATTCTCAGTTACTGCTTGGTTTACATAATCTGATTCATACCACACCTTTTGTTTCATACTAAGGAATGTGGGTCTACTGCATAGCCTGTTATAGACATACTGCCTTGGAATGCCTACATTCATCCTATTAGCGTGACTGCATCCTACATCGGAATCACACAAATTCCCTGGATACCAGAAAGCAGAGTGCGTTGCTTGGCTTAGAGCTCAAAGAAAGAACGTGAAGTCTGAGATGCCTCCTCTCTGACTGGATGCATGCATTACACTGCAGCCTAGAGTCACTTGATGAAACCAGCTGTTGATAATGTTTATTTGTACAGTTCTTTGTGTAGAATCTCACAAAAAATGTCAACCGCTCCCTCAGTTTAAATTGACGCCTTTATGTAAATATGACCTTTGGTTGTTATGTGTTACTTGTGGTTGTCACTGTTTCCAGGCTAGTGTACGGGTTTCAAGTTTATGAAATGAGAAAGTGTTTGCTAAAACAGTCACCTGTTTATTTTTTGTTTGTAGTTAATTAACCTTAGTTGTGTTTTTGTTTTTTGGGGTTTTTTGTATTTGTGGTATTAAGTTAATTTCTTTACAGTTATATCATGGTCTCTTGTAACTTGAAGTAGTTAGGCATTATAAATACATGTACTTGTTTTGTGGCGTAGCACTGCAGTAAATAGACACAATCTGTTTTCTCTAAATTAATCCTCATTGTGTGAACGACATTCTTGCAGTCGTTAATTTTTCACCTGTAAAAAAAACTAAACAAAAAAAACAAAAAAACTCCCACTTCTGCTGAGGACTGCTAGTTTTACTAACCATAGGTTTAGACTAGTGTCCACAAGACATCAACTATGCAGTTGTAGGCACATTTTATATTCTACTGTTCTTTTATGTTTTGCCAGGTCTTTGTTTTAACTGGGGTTGAAGAAGGAAGTAGTCTCTGCTCACTATTCAGTTAAGTGGATTTGGGAGCGTAGTGTTATATGGGGGTTGCTATGCAGAGATGCTTATTACCCCCAAAAGTGTGGCTATAGAAATTTACTTAAAGTAATAGAAAGTCATCAGAGGATCTATAGTAAATGAAATGATAAAATACAAACTAAAACATGTTAGCAAGCTAAGGGCCTGATTCAATTGCCAGAAATGCCTAGTCGTAGTGCTTCTTTGGTAAATTGACATAGCAGATTTTAATATGCACCTCGTGCGTATTAAAATCTGCAAATTTTACTTACCATAATATAGGCGGGAATAGGCACGCTTCACGCATTCGTGGGCTATTGAATTGGGCCCTAACAGTGCAAACATTTTTCCTGAAGCAAAGCTAGAGTAGTAGTGTCAAATATGGTTCTTTACAATAAGTTAATAATAATAAAAAAATACATATAACAGTACTGTTAAATTTAGGATGTAGAAATACAAGGCCCAGGATGCTGCTAGCCCCTCCATGTCAGTTTCTGCTGTGACCTGGACAGCTGTAGACAGCTTTGAGAGACTGAGGGTTAACACCAACCTGAGGGAGGTTAAAGTCTCAGGTTATTGATACAACCAGTGTGCAGGGGGGTCTGGTCTGGCAGCTTTCTTTTCAGGTTCAGGGCCTCTCTTCCTCCTTGGATTTCACCTTTATTCTATCCTGGTTGGTTTTCTTTTGATCTTTTTTGATTGTGGTGGCGTTTGGGTGTGTTTTCCATGGCTTTTCCTACTTTACTGCAAGACGGCAGTTAGGTTAGAGTGCTTTCCGTATCTCTTTGTTTCATTCTGTTGCCGTAGTTAAAGGTCGCTCAGGGTCCTGCCATGCATTTACCGAGGTGGAAGCAGAGTATTGTTTTCTTTTATAAGGATCAAGATTGCAAATCCCTGATGTTTTTTCATTAGCCACATAAACTGTTTGCGCTGATTTTCCTTTAAGCAATAATTGGCCCATTTATATTTGATACATATAATTCTTAAACCTTTTTCTGTAGTTTATTTTTATGGTTGGTACTGTTTAAATTAAGATTGGGACAATATCATTGTGGTCTTCATAAACCATGGGAAGTTTATTTCATATTTTTATTTAGGTTTAATTAGTTCAGCAAGTTATTCATTTAATATTGTCCTCACCTGTACCCGTTTCATGCATATTTTAAGCAAAGGTTAGCTACCATCTTTAGTAGACATAACATTTCTTTTTATGTAATCGATTCAGTGTATCAATTTTTAGATGGCATAAGAAGTCAGTTACTGGATATTCTGTGCAAAGTGTGCTGGAACAGCATCCCAGACTTACAGTACTGCAGATGAGCATGTGGACTGAGGGGTTAATTGATGCAGTGCATTCCACAAAAGTATGCAGAGAATGGGGCACAGGCTCATCAGCTGTACACTTGTCCTGGATAGCTCTGTGAGGTGTGTCTCAGTGGAGGAAATGCCATTTGTTTATCAGATGCATAAAGTTTTGGTCATGCATTTTGGTATCATTTAGCTATGACTTGCTTTTAACTTTCTATTTTTGTTTCACTTTTGTACGTGTGCACCAGGCTTCTCTCATGGGGGAAAAGTTTGCATATAAATACACTTATTTTAAACTTTTTTCCCCATGAGAGGCATTTTTGTTTTTAAATGCATTGATTTGGGGATTCCCTTTTTTTATTACCATTTTATTGAACCTATTGTAGACATTTAATTCCTCAATTCTCCACAATTCGTATTATGCCACAGTGCTGTGGAAACAGTTTTTATTGTGTCAGACCATTTATTACCAGTAACCTGTGTTTTCTTGCTGTACTAATTTCCTCAGCATTTACAGATGAGTAGAGAGGTATGATAAAAAGGGCAGACACAACCATGTTATCTGATTACCAATATCTGTCTGATACTCCTTTCACACCACCAAATGTGAAAAACCCGGGTTTTTCCAGGAGAAGAAATACCGGGTTAAAAAAATAGACACCTTTTAAGTCCGCTAAAACCCGGAAATTGCCGGATCAGAATAACGTTTGGTCACCATGGAAACGGGATTTCACGGGCTGCCCAAGGGTATAAATACACCCCAATGACAGCAGAGCTGTCATTAGCGTCGGGATATCCTGCGGTGCAGGACATGAGTTGCGTCGGTCCATAGGATTTTTTATTTTTCAAGGACCTCCCCCATGGATTAAAAGCTTGGAAGATGGGATCCTATTCAAGATGGTAACTACATCATTGTTTATTTATAGGGGGGCATTAAATGTTAAGTCTATTTTTAATGGTAGGGGGCCGGCCCTATATTTTATTTAGTAGCTAGGAGGGGTATTAATTTGTGTTTTGTTGTAACGGATGACAGGGCATGCTGACACTTGTGGTTCTCCAAGTGCTAGCATGCCCTGCCATCTTTGGGCATGCTGACGATTGTAGCATTGCAAGCATCAGCATGCCCTATACTAGCAAATTGTTTTTTGTTTTTTTTTTACTATTCAATGCTAAAAACAGATTTGTTAGACAAATCTGAGCCAATCGGGAGGCAAAATGAAAGACCTGGGTTGAAAACAACACTGAACCTTTCACATTGCCACCCTTCCTGGGTTGGACCCGGGAAAAACCCTTCTTTTTTTATCCTGGGTCGAAAATTTTGCATTTTTCCAAAAATCCCGGGTATTTGGTGGTGATGTGAAAGGGGTATGATGCACACTTAGCATTTTTGACCACAAGACCCATAGGATAAGCAAAAGTATGTTACATTATGTATTAGCAAATTTAAATAAATTAATTATTGTGAGTAGTATAATATATACTATAACCCTGGCCCTCTTAGGGTAACAAAGATAGATGGGTGGCTGTGGTATGAATACCAAGATAATTGCTTAACACTCTGAAAACAGTAATACTAAACCTAATCCCAACCCTAACACTAACCCGAACACTAATACCTCTTTCACACCAAGCTATCAAGCCAGGAACAACCCTGGTCAGGTGTCAGTTTGAATGGGTTAACTCTGGTATGTAGCACTGGGTCCTCAACCCTGGTTGAGGATATTTTCTGGAATGGCCTAATCCATGCTGCTGTGTGAACAGATACAACGCAGCTATAAGCCATGTTCATATCCCGTGTGTGACACAGGATTTATATATGAAAGGGGCGTAAGAAGGTGTCATGGATGAATTGGTAAGTGCCTAACACACCAAGGATTTTGTGGGTACAGGAGTATGTGACTAACCCTCTGAATGTGTTTGCCTAACATACTGGTAATGTGAACACTGGATGTAAAAATGTAAGGCACACTTATGTCAAACTTGTGAACCTGGTCCTCTAGTTTTATGTCATTCAACTGTATAGCTGTGACAATCAATAGGTTGAAACATTGAACATTCATAACTGTATTTTGGGACCGTAAGGGTGGTTTACTCCCCACATGGATATTTTTAGGCTTTGAAGAAAAATGTGGTTTGAGAGCCTTTTTGAAGCGTCTTTGTCATGAAATTGAATTTACAAAGTTTCCCATTTGGAGTCCGTTTCCCCTGTTAACCATAGTATCAAAAATATATCCCCTATCAGCAGAAATTTTTGAGTAACAAATTGATGTATTGATACAGACTTGTCTTATTCAAACATGGATTTATTTTCGTAGTACTAAGTGAATGTTTTACATACCATGCAATAATATCTGTTTTCCAAGCAGAAAAATGAGTCGCCAAATCTATGTCCCACTAGAATACATTTTTCTGGTTTTGCCAATACTAAAAGGCCGTGTGAAAGAGCACACAAAAACAGTTCTGTCCATGTTCCCTTCAGTCCAATGTTTGTAGATTTTGGGGAGGTTCATTTTTCTTGAAACCATTACTGTTAATATCTTGTGCTTCATAATACTTATGCTCTAAGATTTAGGCTGCACATTTTATTTTTAATCCACATTCCAATTAAATGTTTTAAATGCTGGCTGTCAGAGTATCAAAATGAGGATAAAGTGTGTAACAGTTGAAGTAAAATTATACTACTAGTGATATGCACTGGACTAGCGAAAAATGGCATCCAGGAACCTAGAGGTTACAAAATAAGATTAGCTGTTACGGGTACCCAGGTTCCACACCGGGACATGGAGTCTAACTGATTTTTACTAGAGCCTCTGATAGTGAGGATAGTCTTGGTTGCAGGTAACCCAGCAGGTCACGGCCCCCGGAAATACCTGGCTAGCCGCTATAAGGAGCAGGAACCCAAGATCACAACTTGCATTCAAGACAGTAGGTAAGTATAAGGCAGAAGGTGTAACACCACTGACAGACAGGCAGGTCTGAGCCTCCCACTCACTACACCCAGAATGTAGCAAAACCCCAACAGCACTGAGGAAAGCAGGAAGGATAGGTAAGTCCACAAACAATTGTGGACTGGGCTGGACAATTGGATGTCCCCTGGGACAGATGGGAACTCAGGAGGAATGTGGAGACCTCTCAATACACAGCACACACACAGAATGTAGCTGGAGATACAGAGAGCCAATGGAGAAGGCTCAATACACAGCACACACACTCTGACCAATAGTACACTCAGAATGGGGCTGGAGATACAGAGAGCCAATGGAGAAGGCTCAATACACAGGCACACATACTCTGACAGATGGTGCACTCAGAATTGGGCTGGAGTCGGATGGACACGACTCTAACAGAGAGGGAGTGAAACTGGTGGTTCTCACCGGAGCGAGGCGCCGCCAACACACACCCACACACACACACACACACCAGATCGACAGGACACCACAAGGTCTGGGAGAGGCAAGGGGTAAGGACGGAGAAATGCAGGCAACAGACGCCAAACAAAAGCACAAGGCACACGATCAGCTTGCTAGACACAGGAAACCAGACGTTATCACTGGCAATCTGGAACACACAGGAGTAGCTATTTAAAGTTCCTGCCGCCAATCAGAGCCTGCAACCAGACACACCCACAACTAGTCAGTGATGCAAGGTATGCCAGGTCCTAGAGACCGCAGCAGCAGGTAAACAATCAGATGCTGCCAGCATTTCCCTTACAGCGTGTAACATTAGCAGCCTTACAGCAGAGGCAGAAAGCACAGGTTCAGATATGTAGTAAAGTTTGGTTAAAATCCATGGGCCGGATCCAGAACTACGTCCGTCTTCCATAAGACCGCATATACGCAATCTATGTTTCGAAACGATATGCAGATTATGTACAATAGCTACTATGCATGCACAGTAGCTATTGTTCACTGAATTACGTCCGTCTATGGAAGACGGACGTAGTTCTGGATCTACCCCCATGTGAGTGAAACAAAGCTAACGATCAGTAACAGATTTAAGTGTAACATCTGCCCATCCTTTTAAACAAATTCTGCTTTTTGTACCCAAGTTAATTTCTTCATTTTGCAGTAAACACCTAGGAGAGAGATTGTTAGTTTAATGGCACACCATAGACAACTGACAATCACAATCATTGGTTTCTCATTGCCATAACATTTGAGGTAAATAATGGGGTTCTTATAAAAATGGAAATAGCATTTCTATTAACACTTGTGTACTTATTCATACAAAACAGTAATAACTATTTACATTTGCATTGTATGTATTTACAGATCCAGTATTTGGAAACACAATTTACTGGATTAGAACACAGAGTAAGGGCACACGTACTGTATACTGTACAATGTAACACTAATGCACGTTCACTTGTAATCGCAACTTTGCCCTGTTGTCAGAAGCGTCATTCCATGTAAGTGTGGATAGGTTGTAATTCTTTAGAATAAATCCATGTGTATTTGTAGAGCACAGAATAGGCTGCTATCTGAAAACTCAGCAACCAAAAAAACTTAGGATGTGACATGGTGCAGGGAGTGCAGCTGCTAGGGGCCCTGAGAATTGCTGCTACACGGGGGGAAGATTTTAAATGACTGTTAAATCTTGGTTCTCCATGTGGGTCTGGAGGAAAGACAGCACTAAGCTGTCAGCTGCTGGCAGGTTCTTTGTAGACACTGCTCCAAATTCAGAGGCTTAACTTGCCAGCGGTTAACAGCGCTGTGCCACAGTTGTGGTAACAATAAATAGATATAATCAAAGTCTTCAGAGGGGAATATATGCAGTGTCTTAATTATGATTAAAAAAATAATAATGAAAAACCCATAATAAGAACTGTCTGGTTCTTGTATAGATATCTTTTTCTAAATTCTTGTATGGAGTCTGGAGCTTTGATATAAGGTTGACATCTATAAGAGTTTTGTGTACTCATATGTGACATTTTGTCCCTTAGGAAAAAAGGGGATAACCACTAAGCTCTTCCACTCTTCTACTTCCCTCTCCCCATCTTCCTTGCCCACTGCCTTCCTTAATGCTTGTATGTCATGATCCCCATTTGGGTCTCCACACACCTGTATTTGGGGGCACCAATCCCTCCTCAATAGTGTCTGCAGCAGTGGATTGCAGGGGTCCCTCTGAACTTCAGGGCCCATCACAGCTGTTCCCCTTGTCTTCTCCTGTTGCAGGGCCTGGATGCAGAACACTTATGCATATATTGTCTTATATACTGAAATGTGATTCATATTTGCTTAAAGAATGTTTGTTTATATGTTTTGAAACTTGAAATAAATAAAATAATTTTAAAACATTGCTCTGTACACGTTCGATCAGAGTAAAGCTGGTGGATCAAAAGTAGTGGATAACATACCTGCCCTCCTTTTGTCTTATGATCTAACCTGTAATTTTTTTCTAATAAACAGCCTGTAATTAGATGTCGCACCCACAGACACTTAGGTGTTTTTACCTTAAGACTTTAAAAGATCTAACTTAAGAAACATGTGATGTAGGTGAAATAAAACTAAAATGTAAAAACTACTGGTCTGCACCACAAAAGTATCTTTTAACAGCCATGATTGTAAATGCTTACTATGTATTCCAGAATATATGAGATGGTATACCATGTATATCCTACTAGGATAATATTTGACAAATCACAGAAGTGACCCCTAAATAGGTCTTAAGGATAGTTTGGGCTATAATTGTTAAAAAATGGGAACTATATATATATGTCATAAAATAAATGACAAACTTGGTAGACATGGGAACCCCAGGAAGAATTGTGCATTGTGAATTGTTCATTAAGAGTACAATGCAGACAAACCACAGTATACCACAATCTATTTCATTAGTGAGCACGAAGATGTGAAGTGTTGCTAAGAGCCTCTTAGTTGTCCTCTTGAGATAAAATCCAGTGATTCATTTCTATCAAATACAACCTGGAAATTTTTTCAAGATATTGTAACGAACTTTAAGCTTAAATCGTATTTAACAAATCATACTATGTTTGTATTCATATTTCCTATCATTAGAATGTGATTTCGGTAAATGAATAGAATCCGCTAAATTTCACAAGGTGAATTCACTGTGTCAAACAGCATGAAGTAAACGCCAAACTTTATGAAAAGAGGTTAAATTGCGTGACTTCCTGTCAAGAATTCAGATATTATCTGGAGGAAGCAGTTGTGTCCCACAAGGCTTTTACAATCTTATAAGGGGATGTGTTATAAGCTGAGGCATGTTAAAGGCAAGCGATCAGCACTGTTTCTGCTTACGTGCTGTGCCGGATGTCTGTAGATTACACAGACTGCAGCTGTACCTTTTGTGTAAAAAAGGCTTTACCAAAATACTAACAAGACAGCAACACATTAACCTTTTAAACAGGACTTGTTTTTAAATGGGTTTTTGTAGCTCATTCTTTTTCTACAACACTATGATTGGAATATATTGTCTTTTGCATGCTTTTGGTAAGATACTTATTGTGACAGTCATT
This sequence comes from Limnodynastes dumerilii, assembly GCA_011038615.1. Classification (NCBI taxonomy): domain Eukaryota; kingdom Metazoa; phylum Chordata; class Amphibia; order Anura; family Limnodynastidae; genus Limnodynastes; species Limnodynastes dumerilii. Next base: position 74,153 of record WWET01002681.1, on the reverse strand, counting down.
TTTTAAGTATGATAGTAACTGGTAAAAGTTGTATGTGTGAGCTATGTGTAGATAACACACTCCTATATTAGGAAAGCAAACAACATATATCACTACATGTAAGCCTTTTCTGCACAGTATAGCTACATACATACTGGATCATTTTGGATAGTCCCTATTTGTGGAGTCTGTGTTGTTTGGGGTGGAAGATGAGAGATAAAACACTATTCACTGCTATGGGTGCACGTTATATCAGCAATAATTTGGAGACCCTTGGAGAGGGTAAGGCCTTATTGGGGCTGAAGCTCCAAATAATTAGTAATTGTTACCCACTTCTGATATATAATGTTTCAAAATACATTTAATGCTTTATAGATGTAGTGCAAAGAGTAAAAAAAAAGTTGTGTGGGTTAAAATTTAAGGTGGTTTGGGGGGTTTTGCCACCAATTATAACTTCAACTTATGTTGACATCTATCATCAAACTTTTAAAATGTATGTTCTTATAATTTCTATTTATTGCTTCACAGATCATGATAGAGTTTTGTCTAGGAGGAGCAGTGGATGCAGTAATGCTTGGTATGTAAACATTACTTGTAAATGTAGTAATGGTTAGATTAGATTCATGTAGAAAGTGTTTTTATTTGTTTTAAGAATTACTTATAATACGCATTAGTGTACTCTGGAATGTCAATGAGAAGTTCAATAATTGACTTTTAAATCTATGTAGAATGAAGAGTGATATCGTCTCAATAAAAGATTCTAGGATAAATAAGTACAGTAAAATATACCTTTATTGGTCACTTAACCCCCTTTCACATCACAATACTATGAATTTAGTAGTTGCCTGTCTCCTTTCTGGTCCTCCTGCAGTTATGCTATTCACCACTATGAATTTAGCAGTTGTCTGTCTCCTCTCTGGTCCGCCTAAAATCATAGAATAGCAGAACTGCAGGCGGACCATAAAGGAGACAGGCAACTACTAAATTCATAGCATCTAATAACAGAACTGCAGGCGGACCATATAAAAAAGATGTTAAAAATAAAAAAAAACAAATCTTTCCATTAGACATTATTATTTGTTATAAATACTAAATATTTCTTTAAATGTTAAATAGGGCTGTCAGGAAAAAGGAATTAGTACCCTGTACGCTCCCTCCCTTCTGTGATAGTGTTCTGTATTCTACCTTTCCTCCATGATAAGTAGCTTACCATAGTTGTCTTCCATCCACCTCTTCTGTTGTTTTATCCATGGCTCCAGATAGAGCTGAAGTGTTCTTAGTGCGGTGGTAATATGTCCATCAGCATCATACAGAGAAACCGCGCAGAGGGTCCATCAGAGACATGTATGCTTTCTGGTCCATATTGCCCTGTTAACATATAATCTGAACATAACAAAAATGTACATTACAAAATAAATGGATAGTGTATGCAGGTGCTGAAAATGATTCCCAAATACCAGTAATATTTCTAAAAGCCTCTTTGCAGGTTTTTATAATGTGCATGTTCTATTCTGGGATTAATAGTTGTTATTCTTTGCAGCAATTGATACCTCTTTAAGACTATTTGTTCAGTAATCCTTTCCCTTTACTTGCAAAGTAATTTGTCTTTCCATATGTTCCTTTTTAAAATGTTAAGGATGGGATCAGCTAATTGTTTTTCTGCTGACAGAATTGGATCGTGGTTTGACAGAACCTCAGATACAGGCCATCTGCAAACAGATGTTGGAAGCGCTGGCCTACCTCCACAGCATGAAGATCATCCATCGGGACCTAAAAGCAGGAAATGTGCTGCTGACACAAGATGGCGATATCAAACTGGGTGAGAGAAGTTTTCGTTTCGGCCATTCTTCCTAGAGAGACGATCAAGCCTAGTGCATCCTTGTGATTACTAAAGCCATGATATGGCAGGGCTCAGGATGGAAGTCTGCAGCAATTTATCTATTAAGGTTTTAATTTTTTGTACACAGTTTGTTTATTAAAAAAAAATAACTTTTTGCATTCATTGCATCTGTTTGAACATTTGTCATATTCAGTTATTAGCATTATTACACATAGATGTGTAGCAAAATGCAGCGAATTGGTGCTTATTTTAATGCATTCATCTTTTCAGATTTGGTTCTTCCTACTGATTCTTTGCTACATAAGATGACATGTTCTCTGTTAATTTGAACACATCTTCCATCCTGGTGGTGTGAAATACGTTATGTGCATCTTGGTAGATCAATGGTCATGTTAATGTGTTTGTATAGCTCATCCAAAACCAATGCTTTATGTATGCTAGTCAACAGAGGGAAAAGCTGGAGCTGCTGTGTTCTCTTTGTTTGGTGCTGACTTCATACTGCTGCTAAGAACAGCTTAACTCTTCAGTGAATCCGTTTTATGTAATCAAAGGGCCATATTTTGTTGCCAAGAGGCTAATCTTTTAATTTTAATCCTTTTTAGCTTAATATAAATGTCCAAGGAGACCCACCACTTTGAAATTAGTTGTATTCTTGTTAAACCAACACTAAACATTTCTACAGGAATTATGTGAATGTTCCTCTGATTGTAATTCACAAGTGAACATGCAGTTCTAAGAAAACCAGCATCCCCATTCAGGTGGTGCTCTGCCAAAGTAACTTTCAGCATACTTTACTTAAGTTGTTTTAGCCTGTGCATTGTTGTGTTAGTCTTGGCCTGATCTTGCTGTTTTAAGGAGGCTTGAAACAATAAGCTAGGTTAAATATTTTGATGGGAAGGTTCATTTGTATTGAACTGAGTTTTCAGAGTTTAGAATGTCTAAGAAAGGGGTGGTAATAACAGATTGTTTCTTCAGGAACTATAGTGTCTTGTAGTATGAATCTCAGTTGTCTTTTTTGTGTATTTGCTTCAAAAGACCACTTTACTTAATTACTATTAGTCATCTTTGCATTAAATAAGTAGGGTGTATTTCTTATATGCTATATACTTTTTTGTAAATATTAT
>WWET01002681.1:60665-71010 GCA_011038615.1 Limnodynastes dumerilii | reverse complement strand
TGCTGAAGGTAGACGTGGCAGGGACAATCAGGATATATAAATGTGTTGTTAGGCCATGCAATCACATTGAAGGGACTATAAATTTGGACTTGACACCTAGTATGTGTCATGGCCACATAATACACTAGGTCTGTGCCTCCTCCCACGCACCTGCTGAAACTGCCACCAGAGCATGTCACAGAGAACAAATCAGATGGTATATGATCTGAGGGGGTGTTCATAGGAAGCTTCTTATATAGCATTTATGTATGTATTGAGGAACCTGTCTCCTAAGTATATAGGTATTTGTTCCCAAGTGTTATGATTCCCTTGTGTATGCTTCCAATTGGATAGCCCTCATTAAGGTAGACTTGGTATATCCAAGCTGAGAGAGCCATTAAAGTTTTCAGCCAGGAGTATTAATAAGTTACAGTTTCTATAGTTTTTTTTTTATTATTTGAGTAATCTGTATTCAATTTTTATATTTAAGATATTACACTTCTTGCTACCAAGAATACTTCATCTATTGAATTCTGCAGAAATTTTTCTAAAATGGCAGCATGTTAGCCTTCTGTTTAATGCAGGCATGTTATCCATCACATTTATCACAATGAGCGGAGCTCTACAGCAGATCTATGTTGTTTTGGATGCTATATATATGCTCTTTAACACAAGGATTTCCCCGATGGGACACATACTTTTCTTTTTCTTCATCTAACATAGATTCCTATGCCCTATTTTAACTATCTATTTATACTTAGATGGGCAGATTTGTGAATGTAAAATAATGTGTGTGAAAAGAAAAAAGTTGTTTTTTTTTAAATCATTATTTGTTTTTCTTTTCACACATTATTTTTAATAATCACAGTTTACTATTAAATATAAGATTTTATTATGTATTATTTCATATTTTTATGACCGGTATATGTTGGAGAGCCCACAGTTTAATACACTTTTTCTTTTTGGTATACTATGTTAATTTTCGCATTGGGGCCAATTAATTACATTTACTGGGTTTGTTATTCCTAGTATGATTGTTTGACTCCTTGTATGAAAGTTATAACACACAACACAACTTACATATACATGACACACACGTAATATACATACATAACATACTGTATATGTATAACACACACAATATACATTGTACACAACACACAAACACACAACATATATGAATGCATAATCTCACATACAGACAATGACAATAGTAATAATTTAAAATAAATCTTTGCCTGAAAAAACAACAAAAAAGAAAAATGGACTTTTTATGTTTGCATACTAAATGATATCAGTAAAAATAAGAAGCCAGTCTGCACATTGGCAAAACAATGTTGAACTGCAGGGAAAGGGAAATTTCAAATGTGAAAACATGAGCTGAGATGTGTTTTCTACCTTAACATTAAATTAGAGTTAAGAATATAGCTGTTCAGTGTAAGCAACATGAAAAAATCAGACAGTATTTTCCCTGCATGCATTTTTTTTTAATTCATATTGCAAACCGTTTTCTTTAGACTCACATAAACGTTTTCTTTTTGTTTAGTAATAACAATGGACCTGATTCACACTAAAGAATTCTTATCATTTTAGGTTCGTATATTTAAGAACGGATGCACTGCGCATGCGTAGCAACTTTTATACGCTATTTGTGTTGGACTTAAGTTGAAAATTCCTTGCTCATACACTACGAACTTAAAATCTGTAGGTTCGTAGTAACATACGCAAAAATGGGGCATCCCTTTCTGAAGTGTGAATCAGGTCCTAAGTCTCTAGGTTCGTAGTTACATACGCAAAAAAGGGGCGTTCTGTGAATAGGTAACTAGGCAGATATGAAGATTTGGGTGGAGAGAGGCATTTACATGACCAAATGAAGGCGCGGTTATGCAGTTAAGTTCCTAAGTAGACGCCCTACGCATTCAAATGCGAACCTACAGGTAAGTCACATAAGAACCTGGAAACCGAGTGCGTGCCGTGGGACTTTAATTGCTATTAGTTGCGTATATTTGGGAACCTATCGCGTTCTTATGTGTGAATCAGGTCCAATATTATAATAAACGTGTTGTTTCTTACATCCACAAAATGGAAGTTGCATCACAAGAAATGTTAACATTATGAGGAGACAGGGAGACTAATTTAACCCCCTTTCATATCGCCACTAAAAACCCAGGATATTTGGTGGTCCTGTGAAGGGTTCCATTTTTGTTGACCCGGGTCTATTGACCCAGCATTCAGACCTGGGAAAAGAAGAGGGGTTTTTCCTGGGTCTAACATGGGATTAGTGTCAGTGTGAAAGGTCCTGTTGTTTTTTCAACACAGGTCCTTCACAATGACACCTTATTGGAGAGATTTGTTTACTATTGCTATGGTAATAGTAAGCAAATCTCTTAGCCAGGAGCCGCACAGGAAAAGGAGAAAGCGGTGGTTTAGGAGTACTTGTATGTCTCCTTTCTGGTCCACCTGACATTCTGCTAATCGCTGCTATGAATTTCGTAGAAGTCCCTTGTAAGACATGGGTCCAGATTTACTAAGCTGTGGGTTTTGAAAGAGTGGAGAGTTTGTCCATAGCAACCAATCAGATTCTAGATCTTATTTAACTATTGCATTCTAAAGAATGTCAGCTAGAATCTGATTGGTTGCTATGGGTAAACTCTCCACTCTTTCAAAACCTACAGCTTAGTAATTTTTGTTATGGACTATATATGTCCACAATGCATTATTTTATTTTATTTTATTTACATTTTTTTAAGCAGAAGTTCTACAGGATTAGGAGGGAAACGTGTCTCCAAATTAGTGTGTTAGAGAAGAAAGTGTATGTTAATGTTATCAGTGTCAAAGTGATTCTAATGTTTCCAGAGAAGCCTTTTTACCCTAGATCCCTTACGTGGAAGGAGCTGCAGCTTTGTCTAATGCTGTGGAAGGTGCATTGTAACCTAGGAAAGTATTTTCCCATAGTGTCCTTTTCCTTTCTGGCTAGTCTTGGTACAGCTATATGCAGTATTTTGCCCCTGGGCATTTTGCAATCCTGTATTATGTTGGTATTCTTTCTTATATGACCTCTGGAATGGGACTTTAACAGAGCTGCAGTGAAATGAGTATCATTGGTTTAGTATTTTGCCCTCATGGTTGATCTATAAAATTTTGTGTTTTAGATGTGTATAGAGATAGAGTGTTTAACTATTCCCTGTATGGGAATATGCTGTGTACACGCACACACGCGCGCGCGCACACACACGCACACGCACACGCACACACACACGCACACCCCCAAAAAAACCTTCTGTAATTCTGATGTCCTTTTTGCAAGGACAGCAGTTGTAATCCTGTAAATGTTCTGCTCTGTATGACTTAACTGCAAGATAAAGCTAGACATACAGGTCCTCTCTGCTTCAGAAGTTCTCTCATTGCTGGGATCAGAGAGCAGAAAATGAGACTGCCCAAAAAATGCTGAGATCCCATAAAAGTGCAGCTCTTCTAATAAAACAACCCTACAGAAAAGGCAATATATTTTACATGCAGGAGAGGAGTTCAATAAAATAGCTTTCAATTAAAAGGGCATTAGCTGTAAAATTTGAGATGGCTCCTTTTGTTTGATCATTTTCCTTGCTGGGTGTAACTATCACCTTCACCTTCTTATTGGTAATTATAAATCATTACTTTATACTTTTCTTGAATCTCCCCATTCAAAATGTATAACTGCTTTAAATGTAATATACTCTTCTTGTAGAACTTTTTATTTTTTTAAGTATATGATGGTAAAAGCATTTTTTTTTTTACGATGTCGCCATTGTACATACTGACCATCTTGCAGTATCACTTCTCATTCCCTTTATAAAAATAGGTGCTGTTCCTCTTCTGTGTGTTTCTGGTGGATTTATTACTACTTTATCATAGTGGTATGGCCTATTCTGGGAAACAAAGGTTTTCTGACAGATTATCTAGAAAAGAGAAGGTTTGACTAAGCCTTTATGTACAATTCAGTATTCTGCATTCACAGACATGAATACAGAATACTTAAAGTAGTTCCCAGGGTCTGTTCTCCTGCGTGCAGAATTTTAGATACCAACATCCATATGTTAGCATCCACAACGGAGGCTAACATATACTAATTATGCCCTTAAGTTTGTATCAGATCCCTTGTCTTTAAATTAAGACATGTTTTATTATAATTTTATTTATTTTTTAGTAACCTTTTCTATGACTCCTTGCTATGTGCACATTTATAGTGACATGAATTAATTCTGCAGATGTCAATCATCTTCTACAGGAAGGCGTTTTGACTGTGGTGCATGTGCCAAAATGATGTGCAGAGAGGCTGTGACCAGTGAAGTGATCTGGGCACCGACTAATGATGCATTTAAATGAGAGCAAAGGTCGTTGCTGAGTTAAACAGCATATTAATAGGCTAAGCTAAGCTAAGGCAGTCACACAGTAACAATGTAAAGTTCATGTTTTCAGTTGTAATTGTAAGCTGTCTATATTCTACATGTTAATTGTGCAGATCAGCCATTGACTACAATGCACATTAATTGCAGATCAGCCATTTCCCTTCTGATTTTTACAATGTCCCCAGCATCCAGTGGAACACTAAGATGTCCCCAGCACTTATAGTGTATGTCCAGCTGTAGACATGACTTTCTCTACTGTCCTGCACCTAGTCCAACAGAAGAAGCACTTTGCCTGCTTGATCTTGATCTTTCTTGGATTGCCCACAAATTGGTTTAGTGTATGGCCAGCATAAGATAAATATAGATATTAAAAAGATAATAAAATTAAATTCTAGCATCAATAATAAATATAAAATGATTTATAGCATGGTTACCAAATCAATCTTTTTTTTTTTGTGTATATTTTCCATATTTCCGTATATATTTTGTAAATGTCAAATTTCAGATTGTAGCTATCTAACAGTCTTCTCTCTCTTTGCAGCGGACTTTGGTGTGTCAGCAAAAAATATCAAGACTCTGCAAAGAAGAGATTCCTTTATTGGCACCCCATATTGGTAAATATCTAAATTATCTTGCATTTAAATTAGAATTTTCTTTTCCCATATGAAAAAGAAAGTCAAATATTTAGTAATATTTTTTGACTGTGAATGCTTTGTGCACGATTTTTTATGTAGTTGTAGTGTTCATGGAATGTTTGGAGTATTAAAGGGGTTGGCTGGTCGGGCTCTCTGTAGTAGAAAAAATAACTATCACTTCAACAGTGGACTTATTTCAAATTGAAAACCTTCAGTAGTCAGTCCTTTACATGTTCAGTAGTTACCAAATTATCTATACTAGATTCTAACAGACTTCGCTCTGAAAGTCAACTATTCTAGGAATGGATGAACTAAACATAACAGATTAAATGTGTCCTGTTAATGTAATCCCACAGGGAGGATTTATATATCTTTTCCATTCTCTTCCATAACTTTCACAATACTCACTCAGCTTTTCCTTTAACGTGAAAAATAAAATAAAATATTTTTTCTACTTTGCATGGCCCCTTCTGGGGGAATACATTTCTAATACTAAATACTGCTAAAAGTTTCCTCATGTATAGATAATAGAAGCAAGGACCAGTATCAGAGACAGGTAAGAAATGTTTGCAATGGAGACAGATAGAGAGACAATATTCAACAATTGTACTCTTAGGTTTAAAGTGACATATTAGTACATACTACATATTTTTTGTCCTTCAGGTATCTGGTGAACAAGCTGGATAGTGTAGAAAGGGCATAAATACTCACCATTGTTACATTCTGAAGTAAATACAATGAACAACAGAAACAGTAACAGAATTAAATCAGGTGTTCTTGCATCTACTTATAATTGCACCCAACTCTAAAAAAAAATCATAATGACAAACACATTAAGTGACAGGTGACAGTCTAATATTTGTCCTTGTACTTGAAGGTTAACCTTTAATACATACTTTACTTTACTTGGACTGCGTTTATTCATTCCTTTGCTCACCCAATATTCTTCCCATGCCTGTCTACATATATACAAAATGGTATAACTGTACAGGTAGAGTGTACAATATAAAGCAATACTTCAGGCAAAAGGTTTTACACTTCTCTGAGTTTGTAATTATTATTAATGAGGGAGTGACTTTATTAATTGGTGCTTACAATGCTCCTAATGCTGGCTTAACACTATTTTTTGCATTGAAATATGTGTTATAGATATATATCTTCTGTAATCTTGTACATACGAAAAAATCATTGTAGGTTGATACCAGAATGCACCAGCTGCTGTTATAAATTATGTTGGAGATTATTTCCAGGAGGATTGCATTGATCTCAGAAGAACAGTTTAAAGAGCATGTGATATGCCATGATGACATAAGGACTTCTTAAAACGACTGAGTGTTTTGCTTTCCCAAAAGTTTGCACGTAAGCTCTGATCACTCCAGCTGAAAGGGAAGGAGAACCTTCTCCAAGAGCTTGCATAGTATGGGGAGTGATTGCTGCTTTAAGCCAGGAATGCTGAATGTCACAGTTGTTTTGTTCTGTGCATTACAGAATATTGATATCCAGATGTAAGAGGAATGTTTTTCATCAACATGCTTTCCATTGACACAGTTATGTTCTCTTTTTATTGCCCTATTATGGCAGTATAGCAGGTCATGGTGTATATATAGCAATGAAAACTCATGTTTGTAATAAAACCTTATCTTCTCCTTCCAGGATGGCCCCTGAGGTGGTGATGTGTGAGACTATGAAGGATGCTCCCTATGACTACAAAGCTGATATATGGTCTTTGGGCATAACACTCATTGAAATGGCTCAAATTGAACCCCCGCACCACGAGCTTAATCCTATGCGTGTTCTGTTGAAAATTGCAAAATCAGAGCCACCCACCCTCTCTGCACCTTCAAAGTGGTAAGGGCTCAGAATTTAGTTTGCCCTTCCCTAGGTTTTATTTTATGTTACCAGACCTGACAACAGAATAAAGGATTCCCAATTTAATTTAGGACTGGATGCAGACTTGAAATTTCTGTGTAATCAGATCACCAAACAGAAGATGCAAAGGGATCCACTAGTCTTGGACTTCTCTATCCTGCCTTTTTCAGCAGACAGGGGCTAGCTTACGTTTTCCTATTCAAACACATAGACTGTCTCAAAAGTGCAGGTGTGGATGAGAATTCCTAGACTGTAAATTGAGTAAGAGGTAAAACCCACTAGTGAAATCTTCAGAAGTTTACTCATCTTAGGTATAGAATGCTTTCCAATCTATTAGCACAGGCTCATTGCAGTTGCTTGCACCCTAAGTGAAACAGCTTGCAGACATATGTGGGTTTAAAACAGAATCAGGTGAGTTAGAACACAGAAACAGGTGCACAAATACCAACACTACTATTAGTCATTATTATTTTTATCTTATTATTATATCATTACTAGTTTATTCACATTACTTTCACTCATATCTTATCTATTTATCTTATACATATCTTAGTCAGTGTTGTAACCGCATATTTACATCCAGACTTTTCTACTTTTCATTATTATTTTAGCATTATTACTGTATTATTCCTATTCTTGGATATTAATTTACATACCACTCCTGTTGTATTTATACTCTGACTGACATCACCGTATCTCACTGCCCATGTGCCCTCCACATCTATTACCTTGACTTCTCTGTTTGACATCCTCACTCATCCCCTGCATCATGACTTGCAGCTCACATATTCTTAACCCTGCACCCTTTATCACTCCTTCACCAGCTCCCTGTCCCATTCCCATCTTAACCCCCCACCCTCGCCCTCACCCCAATCCTCTTCCCCCTCCACGCTCATCCAACCCTGCCAACCTCATCCACATTCCCACTCTCCCCACCCTCCCCTTCTCCTGCGCTCTCTGGAACGCAAGATCCATCTGTAACATGCTCCCAGCCATACATGATCTGTTCATCTCTAACTCCTTTAACCTCCTAGCTCTCACCGAAACATGGCTCTCCCCCACTGACACCACCTCACCCGCTGCTCTGGCCTATGGAGGTCTCTCCTTCTCCCACTATCCCAGAGCCAGAGACCGTCATGGTGGCGGCGCGGGCCTGCTCCTCTCTCCCTCATGCACTTTCCGCACTATCCCTCCTGAGCCCTCCCTCATCTTCTCTTCCTTTGAGGTCCAGTCTATCCGCCTTTTCTGCCCCCCTAGACCTTCGCGTTGTTGTAATTTACCGGCCCCCAGGCCCTTGTTCACAGTTCTTTGAGAACTTTGTTGCCTGGCTCACCCACAATCTCTCCTCTGACCTCCCTTCTATTATCTTGGGTGACTTCAGCATCCCTGTTGATAACCCCCTTCCACTCCAGCACCTCTAAACTGCTATCTATTTCCTCATCCTTTGGTCTAACTCAATGGACCACCTCTCCTACCCACATACATTGCCATTCCCTTGACCTAGTCTTCAAACACTCACCAGACAGAACATCAGCACCCTTGACATCCCCGCCTTTTCCTCCTCCCTCGACCACCTCCTCTCCCCCATTACCTCTCCCTCCTGCCCCAACCAAGCCGCCTCCCTCTACAATACCACCCTTTCCTCTGCCATTGACTCTGCCTGTCTCCCTTCCTCCGTCTCCCTTTGCCACTCTAACCCCCAGCCACTCTCAGATCACGCACTTCCTAAAACAATGATCCCACACCGCGGAGTTCCTCTGGCGCAAATCTCGCTCCCTTGCTGACTTCCTCCACTTTAAATTCATCCTTTACTCTTACTGATCTGCCCTTGCCCAAGCCAAGCAAATTTTCTTCAAATCTCTCATCATCTCCCAAGCATTCAACCCCTGTTGCCTCTTTGCCACCTTTATCACTCTCCTCTCCCAGCCCACGCTTTCCATCCCACCTTCTATCTCTGCTTCCAACTTTGTCTCCTATTTCTCATCCAAAATTATCTCTATTAGAAATGACATTTCCTCCACCCTGCTTCCCCCATCTCTCCCCAATTCTCCACCACCCCTTCTATGCAATCATCATGAGTTTTCTTCTTTCCATCCTACGACAAGTCATGAAATTTACTCCCCTCACCACCCTCAACCTGCCCTGTGGACCCTATTCCCTCACACCTTCTCAAACACCTCTCTCCCACTGCCTGCTCCCATCTAGCCCACCTTTTCACCCTTTCCCTCTCATCTGGTATCTTTCCTTCCTCTTTTAAGCATGCTCTTGTCTCTCCCATTCTCAAAAAACCTAATCCGGACCCTACATCCCTCTCCAGCTACCGACCTATATCCCTTCTCCCCTTTGCCTCAAAACTCCTTGAGCGCTTAGTCTACCAACGTCTCATCAGCTACCTTACTGACAACTCTCTCCTGGACCCCCTCCAATCTGGCTTTTACCAAAGTGACCAATGATCTGTTATCTGCCAAATCCAAGGGCCACTACTCTATCCTCATCCTTCTTGATGTGTCAGCTGCTTTTGACACTGTTGACCATCCTTCTCTTCTTCAAACTCTACGCTCTTTTGGTCTCACTGACACTGCTCTCTCCTGGTTCTCCTCCTATCTCTCTGACCGCACCTTCTTTCTTTCCACCCCTAGCTCATCTTCCCATCCCTCTCCGCTCCCTGTTGATGTCCCCCAGGGCTCTGTCCTTTGTCCACTCCTCTTCTCCCTCTACACCTCCTTATTGGGTAACCTCATCAGCACCTTTGGTTTCAACTACCACCTCTATTCTGATGACACTCTACCTCTCCTCCCCTGATCTCAATCCCTCTATTCTGTCTAAGATTTCCGAGTGCCTTGCATCCCTATCCATATGGATGGCCAAACGCTTCCTCAAGCTGAATATGGACAAAATGGAAATTATTGTTTTTCCTCCCCCTAGGATTTTCTCCCCGCCCTCCATCACGATAACCGTTGGTGATACCTCTGTCTCCTCATCCCGCCAAGTTCGCTGCCTAGGTGTCATCCTTGACTCCTCACTTTCCATCCGTGCCCTCTCTCATTTTTATCATTTCCACCTACGCAACATTGCACGCATCCGTCCCTTCCTCACCAATGAAGCTACTAAAACCCTTATCCACTCTTGAGTCATATCACGCCTCGACTACTGTAACCTCCTCCTCATAGGTCTCCCGCTCACCCGTCTTGCCCCCATTCAATCTATACTCAATGGTGCTTCCAGGCTCATCTTCCTCTCATGCCACTCTACCTCGGCCTCTCCTTTATGTCAAACCCTCCACTGGCTTTCTATCCGCTTCAGACCTCTCTTTAAACTCCTTACCCTCACCTTTAAGGCCATCTCCTCATCCACTGCTCCCTACCTCTCTTCCCTCATCAACATGAACACCCCTTCCCGCCCTCTCCGTTCTCCTAACCAGCGCTGTCTGACCTCTTTACTGATCACCACATCTCACGCCCGTATCCAGGACTT
>WWET01002681.1:2461-17543 GCA_011038615.1 Limnodynastes dumerilii | reverse complement strand
GTCCTCCGATCGGGACTGCGGCTAGAATTGAAGTCCCGCGGTGGCTGAGACTTGCAAGGGATATTAAGTCCTGCGATCACAGAAGCCTGTGACCGCGGGTATCCTAGCAACCAGCCAGCCCTCATTTTAAAAGCATCCAGCCGCACTAGGCAACACTATCTCTTAGCCACGGTGGCTGGCCAAGAGGTAGATACGCCTCTAATTAATATACACACCGCAGACATTGCATGGTTCACCACACAGAGCATTATCAGCAGAGCAGGCCAGGACTTCTCTGTGCCCATGGCTGCACGGTTACTCAGGTGCAGCTTCTTGGTGTACTGCGCAATTCCAGACAACTAACATTAGCACTGATGAAACAGGTAAAGGACACTGTCCACAGTAGCCCTGTTAAGTATAAAAGCCCAGGTTAATTCTAGGCACAAAGTGCAAAATTCTGATTGACACGGTGACCTGGCACTGTGGATTTGTTGAGACCTGCAATATACAATAATTAGGATGATCAACTGATTGCATGTGGCCAATTTACAATGTTATTTACTATCAGAATTTTATCTTCGGAGCTGGGGACATTGGACCAATTCAGAAAACGCTCCCTTTTGGAAAGCGGTGCAAGTGTGTGTGTGTGTGTGTCGCTTTTCCAGGACGGACCTTTTGGATTCAGAATTACGCCCTGGTTAAAATGAAGACGGCGGGGCAAGATGTGTCACAGAGTGGAAGCGCTTTAGCTGTTGTTGGTAAGTAACCAAAATGATGAGCTGTGGTCCTTTCTATAAAGATACTGACCTCTATAATACCTTAGAAGGGGGAAAACATGCCTCTCTCCTGTCCTGTGTGTCATTGTTTGCTTTAAACATACACAGTTCATGCATAATGTACATTGAATTGGAGCACACAATATGACTTCCTGCATGGGTATAGTGGGTTTTGAAATAGTCTATTTTTATAAAACTCTCTAGTTTGTCAACATCATCACTTCTGTTACAGATTTCATATTTTCATGTCCACTAACAATTTTTCCTGACGAAGATGTTTCTCTCATGACAAAAAAAAAGTTCCTACTAATTAAAGCAACAAGTGAGAGAATGCAGTTTATAAGGATAGGAGGTTGTGCTTTGTGTCCAACTTGCAAATTGACCATTGGCAGATGCACCAAAGCAATGTGTAGTCTGACATTTGTGTTTGGGGCAGACCTAGAATTGGTTGCCTGTGACTAACCAATAATCTGGCTTGCCTCCTCTTTGGGCCTGCTTCCCAGAAATTACCAAAATGAAAACTTTTCTATCTGAATTTCATGTAAGAGTAAAGATCCAGCAATACATTCCATACCCTTCAACATTTTTTACTGGAAAATCTGTACACCTGGGGGCGTGTCCATGAAGGGGGTGTGGCTTGTTCAGAGAAGGGGCGGGACTTTAATCTATTTTTATGTTACACCTTATTGTATGAGCTTAGAACGCACAGGAGAGGGTCCTGTCACTATAGCAGTGCTATAGTAGTCTATCCCTGCAGCTCTGCTATAGTGATCAGATGTTTCAGGACTGGAAGGTGAGTATAGGGGGGAGGGAACTGCTGGGTCAGAATCCGGTACAAGAGCCATTTTAGCCGTTACAGGCTACTAAAAAAAAGGTACTGTACCTGCTAAATAGGTACAGTTGGAGGGTATGACATTCTGCAGCTTCAGGCACCATACCAATGTATCAGTATTTGAGCACTCACATTAACAAGATCCTCGTTTCCCATTTTCTCACTATTTAACACTATGGCACCTTGCAAACAACAACTACAGAGTAATATCTGTCTCAGGTAAAGAAAGAATTCTAAGATATAGAAAAAAAGACAAAAATCATAATGAAATTAAAGTGATCTAACTTTATAATAATTTTCCAGATCTCACAAGCCGAAAGGTTTTTGTAGTTTGCCTGTGATGCCTAAAAAACAGTGTGACGTCCTACCAGTTGATGGCACTGCTGCATGCCAAGATGCACAGTATAGAAGTAATTGAGCTGCTTGAAGAATGACTTAATGCTCTTCAAAACTGTAGCAATGGTGCCAACATCTTTAAAAGCTTACACTGTTGAAAATTTTGCACACATTTTTTCTTGTTGTATATGTATTTAATTGTCACTGTTTCTCAGGAATAAAACATAAGGGAATGTATGAGTACCCTTCGCGGAAGGTTTTGATTCCTTTTCTATTTTAAAGCTATAAACAACACTGATCAAGGAGAAACCACAAATTTGAATGCAAAATCTCAGTATTCCCCATTATGTCCCCCTTTTGTGTGTGTGATGCTGACGTGACCTGAGGTTTTGCCAGCATCACATTGAAGGAGGTCCCGACTGACAGGGACATTTGGTGTTAGTTTCAGGGCTGGACGGGGTGTGGGCGGGAGCTAGGCCTGGCAAGGTGTTGTGTGTGGGCTCTGGAACGCTGCACTAGGTCAAAGTCTGGAAGTGACCATGCAGCTCCGGAATGGGGCTCTTGTTGTTGTTGTTGCCTCTCAGGGGATGGCTTTCTGGTCTCTCAGGGATTGACCGCCTGCTCAGGAGGACCGGGAGATTGAGCGGCAGCGGGTGCAGTGCGTACACACCGCAGAGCATCAGTATATTTTTAATGGCAGCCCGGGCTTGCTGTGACTTATAGTACACATATAAAAAGGTCTTTTTTTATTTAAGATTTTTTTCCACATAGAATTACATTATAATTCTTACCTTGGCTCAACATTGCCGTGATTTGTATAACATCTTGTATAACAGAGCAATTGAACATGAATGTATGGTTTGGGAGCGATGTTAGCATAATATATTGCAATAGAATGTACTGTTGTAAGCACTGTGTCCAATCTATATGCAAATTAGCTAATATTACACCCAAACTATTCATCCCTGATACTTTCATCATATACACCAGGGTTGCCTACTTTTTATTTCTTCCGGAAATAAGAAATTGATTCTGGTGTGGGGGCAAGGCTTAATGGTATGATTTATGCAAATCGTGTCATTAAGCCCCACCCCTGTCAATCACTGCTGTAATTCCTAGTGTTCCATGGGGTGGATGGGGCTTGATGATGTCACCAAGTCCTACCCATCCCTAGTAACTCTAGGGCTTAAAACAGGGGGTTAGGATACCTGGAGAACTGCCCAAATTTTGTGAGTCTCCCGGATATTCCAGGATAGTTGGCAACCCTGATATACACCGACATCACAAGATGCAGCTTCATATCTGAAGAACTGGAAAAATGTCCCTGGTCATTGTTACTGCTGTGAATAAGAGAAAAAAATTGTTGTATCTTTCTGATTAGCCACTGGAGCAAGTTTTACTAAGCTGCAGGAAAGGAAAAATGGAGATGTTGGCCATAGCAAACAATCAGATTCTAGCTCTCACTTTCCTATGACATACTAGAAAATGTCAGCTAGAATCTGGTTGCTATGGGCAACATCTCCACTTTTACTTTCCCACAGCTTAGTAAATCTGGCCCTGTGCGTGTAACACATTCAATGGCTGCATAATTAGGTACTCCCACTCATTAAGGTGAATACCTAGTCAGCAGAACAATCTAAAAAGTGGCAATTCAATTTAAAAGCGCATAAAAACCCCAATACAGCAGCTGGAACACCCCCTGGAGATGTCTCAAGTCTCCTGGAAATGGTAAAAGGGGAAAAATACACCAACCCACACACATATAAATATGTATGTGTGTGTGAGTGTAAAATGGGGGGTTCAAGCGCTAGGGTATAAACCTCTAGAGTGTAAACCTTCTAAATATGGTGACCAGTGGAAAATAAATAAATAACGCTAAGATCAGAGTCCTTCCTGAGAGGGTGATGCTCAATTCCAAGACGCATGGGACATAGAAAATAAGGAAAAAACTTTAATCAATACATGTAGTTATACAAATATTAAAACAACAGAACAGGACGGCATACCAAGGGAGATGGAAATCGTAGACCGCGAGTGGAGTGTCACCGCCAGATGTAAGAGCCCGGGTGCGGTGTCCTCAACAACCTCAGCGTGGAGTCCCTGGGAGATGACGTCCTGTGTAGTGTGCCGGCTGACTCACGCGTTTCAAGCTCTGCCTGAGCTCTTTCTCAAAGTCAATGCCGGTATTTTGAAAGTCCCGCCTTTTATGCTGTTCGATGCTGACAGTTTAATCTTTGAGAATTCGTAAAAACTATACTTTCTCCCACTGGCACCAATACTGGATGATATTTAGCATTATACAGTTAAATTCATATAAAAAATTGTCATATGTCAAATCCGTGTAATTTAAAGGGACAATTCATATAAAAAAATTTGCATATGTCAAATCCGAATAATTTAAAGGGGCCATTAACCCTGTTCACAGGGGTATTCAGTGGGTACAGAAATAAATCATGGTATGATAAAAAACTTTTACATTTGGTATATAATGATAATGTTCATACATAATGCCACTAAAAACTTATGAAAATGTTGACATTGGGTAAAATACATTAATAGGTGCACAAATTCAAGTATATGATCCTACAGAACCTAATCTGATATTTATATACATAGGATAAACCAATAAATCCTAATGATATATATAAAATGGGTACAGTTGGTTTATCTCCCTGAAGCACACATATTTAAAAGTGACAGTGCAAATAAACAATCAAAGTGACAGTGCAAATGATTTCATATAGTTCCAGGTTAAAAAATGGTGAGTTTGGATTAAAAGTCCATTGATTCTTACTTTCTTAACGATACATATAGTATATAACATATATATGATACAAAATTAAATCTGGATCCCTACTTCCTATGTAAAAATGATGAGCATAAATAAATATAAACCATGCATTTACTAAAAATGCATAGTGAAGGGATGTACATAAATAATTAGTAAAGATGCATTAAACACCTAAAAGTGACTATGCACATTTGTGATATGGCAGATAATATCTCTTGTGTGAAATAAAAGTTACTACATATGAAAAGAAAGTTATCATCAAAAAAGGGATAGTCCTTGTAGGTCCTATTTAATTTTGTAGGATGTCTTCTGAAGCAGACTAATACATACAAGGATAATGGGTCTCTGAAAACCGTGGATCCTCTTATCTCCCATATACTATAGACTCCTATGTGGATAGAGTCACAGGTATATAATTACAGGGGACAGGAAATGGACAGAATACTCATGTAGATTACCTACCTCTGTCCCTATTCTACATGCGGCCCGTATCTAACCCCAAGTAGGACCAAATCACAAGAAATGCGAAGAACCAAGGGAAAGAAAATCTGTCTATGGGGGCCACGGTAGTGGGGGCTGGAGAGACGATGGTATATGTATATAAAAAATAATCTGCCCTTTATCATTTCTCTTTCCCCTTCATCTCCCCCTCCTCTCCATCATCTGCCCTTTATCATTTCTCTATCCCCTTCATCATCTCTTCCCTCCTCTCCATCATCTGCCCTTTATCATTTCTCTATCCCCTTCATCTCCCCCCTCCTCTCCATCATCTACCCTTTGTTATTTCTCTATTCCCTTCATCATCTTCCCCTCCCCTCTTCATCAGCTCCTCCTCCCCATTCACTTAATCTCCCCCTCTCTGGATCATGTATGTATTCATATCCAAACTATCAGAAAATTTTCATAAATATGGGTCCATACATGATCCAGAGTTCCTTATGGGGGTGTGGGAAATAAAAAGTGCTTCCGCTATGTGGGACGGGGGAGGAAGTATGTAGATAGTACAGTAAAGCCTTGCTAAGTTCTCCGTACTGTTCAGACTTCAGTTTCGTACTCTCTTGAAATGCAAAGTTTTAAGGTAGTGTCTGTACGAGCGAGGGGTGAGGGGTTGCCTCTCTTGTCATCACAGAAGGTTAGATACAGTATGGATACAGCTGGATTGGATAGTATACAAAAAAAGAAAAGGGGTACACTGCTATCCAGCATGACTTCTTTTATTTTAATGTCATGTCACCTTTACATTATGACATAATGGGCCAATCCAGACTCAAATACAAAAAACAAATAATCGTTTTGAAAACCTGCATGCATATAGTGTATGATTTAAGAGTGACATATTGTGTAGGGTCATGTGACAGTCAATTGAAATTAAGTTACATTTGCTTCCCCAATCATCCAAATGCAAGTGCATTGTTATGTATAATGAAAACGCTGGATGTGCATCATGCAAATATTCTCTGGAATGTCTTGTGAATGTAAAATGATATATATATATAGTCCAAATGACTTGGCACTCACAGATCAAACTAAAGGAAAAGTAGATAATAGTCCTAGGTGCCTTCTCCGAGGACAGTGGATGACTGGCTCTAATAATATGTAACAAAATGAGTGGCACTCTAGTAATGAAATCACTGTAAGCTATGCAGGTCTCTGGTCCAATGTTTATTGCAACTGTCATCAGGGACATTTAACATACAAAAGAAAAAGCAGACATATTTATAACTTGCACCATCACCATACACACATTTCCATCCCCCAGCAGGTAACTTGTGGTGCAGCCCTGCGTCCATCGGAAAAACCCAGAAGTAGCCGCGGTACAGTGCCGCCTACGGTAACCATAGTAAATTAATAACCATAACTGTAACACCCCTAAATGATAAAGTGTACATTAAAAACAAGATATGTCAGAATAGCCATGATTATCTACATCACAGGTAAGGATAACTGTCTCGGCAAACCTATATATAAGAAGCGATCAACAAAAATATATATAGTCGATGAACCGCAAAGCGCCGCAGATTAAAAGCACAAGATGCCATAAACAAGAGCAAAAGGCTATATCCGATAAATAATTAAAATAATTGAATATTTGTTACTAATAATAATTTATTCCTTAATGTCTAGTATGTATCAAGTTGCTGAATAAATAGAAATTAACATTGTGAAAAAATGATATTCTGATTGATGTCAGAGATAATTAGGCAGGATTGCCAACTCTCCCGGAATGTCCAGGAGACTACCGAAATTCGGGAAGTTCTCCCAGTATCCCAGGAGAGCCTGCAAATCTCCCGCAGAGGGCTTGAGGCCTGTGGTTTCATGAAAACTACGGGCCTCAAGTCCTGCCCCCTTGTCTGGCAACACTAGTATCCTAGTGTTACTATGGGCAGGGAGGGATTTGATGACGCAATTCGGCAACCCAGTAATTAAGGACTTTTTAAATACTAGATAGAGCGCTTTACTTCTCCACAATCTTGATACTTGTCTTCCCTAGCACTGCTTTACATCTTGTTTTCCTTCCCAATGATCTTTGTAGCAAGAAGATTTTGGCTTTTCTGCTCATGTTTAAGTATTCTCATATTCTAAAATTTCAAATATAAATGTTTGAAAGTTGACTGGAACAGCTTTTGAGGGTTTTGGCGTCCCACACTTATAAGTATGGTGCTTGGATTCTCCTAAGCATACAGAAGCTACAGATTTCAGCTTTCACAAAGGGCTTTCCACAGCAGATTTATGAGCAGGAAACCACCCAATTCTAAGGAATAATTTCCGCAGTGTAATACTAAAGTGAGGGCGAACTAGAAGAAGGTATAAGCTGGATATTGACTTTCTTAGCTTAGACCCATCTCAAAGAAATGTGTTAACTGTGTTATTCTACCCAGGAGTGGTTATATTACTGACATGCTAGTGAGTGTATTATTAATAAGTGTTACCAATTAAGTCAAACATTTTCCTAGTGGCCTTATTTGCATAAAAATATTTTTAAGTGTAAATCATCTTAAAAACAAATCAATTGAAAAAACAAAACAAATTCATTCTGTTTTTAAGGAAGTATAATAAACAAACCAAACATTGTCAAAGCCACAAACTCTGATTATTAGACAATGTAATATTAGTATTATTTGTTTATGGATTTCTTTTTGGTGTCACAAGAGTTCACCAGTTCTAAGGAATTTGGACTGTTATTGTTGCAAAGGCCAGTGAAGTTGTGTAGGAAATGGTGTCAATGGCCGGGAGGACCTGTAGGAAAGTCTATGATATCTGATTAAAGGTATACGGATATGTCAAACTTTAATGTCATTGAATAAACAGCCCTGCCGACTTGACAATTACTCGACTTGTAACTTTTTAATGAGCACCTATAGCAAATATACATATATAGAGGAGTTTTTCTACAGAATATAAATATATATTAGAAAATGATAGAGAATTAGTTACAAATATCTGATATTTATTTTAAAGATAAAAGATTATGGTTAGTCGCTGGGTAATGGCTTGAGTGCCAGGCCATGTTTTGTTTTTGTGCAAACTCCCCTTGCTTTATGCACCTGCTGTATAATTACCTTATAGATTGATTTGAGCAACCTCCATCTTGGATGTGTGTTTTAAAGCATGTCTGGGGCAGTAATTTTATAACGTCATCTACATTGCTTGTTGCAACGTAGATTGCGTATACACGGCCTTTAACCGCGTATGTCCTATATATTGAGTGAGTAGGGTATATTTCAGTTTTCAGTGTCAATAGAAATAGAGAGACCAGGTGGGTAGCTCTTGTTGGCAGGAGGAAATATTAACAACTCTGTTTTTGAAAGATTAAGTTTAAGATGGCAAGAGGACATCCAGTATGAAATGGCGGAAAGACATTCAGTTACACGAGCCAGCACGGTTGGTGATAGTTCAGGGGTGGATAGATAGATTTGTGTATCATCTGCATAGAGAAGAGCAAGGGACCCAGGACTGAGCCTTGAGGTACCCCAATAGATAGCGGAATGGCAGAAGAGGTAGATCCAGAAAAGCGGACACTGAAAGAGCAATTGGAGAGGTAGGATGTAAACCAGGAAATTCAGCTATGTCCTGAATACCTATTGATTGTAACATTTGTATGAGAAGAGAGTGGTCAACAGTGTCAAAAGCAGCAAAAAGATCCAGGAGAATTAGAAGAGAATAGTGACCTTTGGATTTAGCAGTACTTAAATCATTGACCACTTTGGTCAGTGCATTTTCAGTGGAGTGTTGAAAACAAAAGCCTGACTGATGAGGATCTAGATTAGATTGTGTAAGAAAAGGAAGTTAGTGAGGCGAGTATAGACAAGTCTTTCAAGCACCTTTGACGGGCATGGGAGCTGGGAAATGGGCCAATAATTTGAGGGAGAGTTTGGATCAGAGTTTTGTTTTTTCAGAATTGGAGTAATCAGTGCATGCTTGAATATTTAAGGTTGGAATAAGCACAGAGGATAGGCATCGACTGACTTGTGAGGGTACAGGATCAAGAGTACAGGTAGTAGAGTAGGAAAAGAAGAATAGAGCAGATACTTCCTCTTCATCTGTGAGATGAAATAAGGACATAATGCCAGAGGGTGGAGAAAGGGTGTTGGACAGTATTAATACTTTTGTTCCTCGTATTTACATAGTGGTCACTTTGGTCCTTGACTGCACCCCTATATTTATATATACACTTGCACATATTTAATTTGTTGGATAGAAGCGCAGCCATTTTGCTTGCTACTGTTTAGTTTTATTTGGGAGTTTGACCACTCCCCGAACATGGCCGCTGCAGGCTATTCAAATGCAGGTAGTGTCTTACCAGAGACCTCCTGTGTACACATATAGCAAATGGATAGGGACTCACCTACAGGAGGTGCCTTGACGCTGGGTAGGTGAGCTTAACCCAAAATAGCTATATTGTGAACTAAACCTCCTTTTTATTTATGTGCTGACACATAGTGTTATTTAATGTATGTTTGGCGTGCCGGACCTCTTTTGTTCCATATATATACATATACTCACAATGCACCTCATATACACACACACACACACACACACACACACGGTACGGATGCTAAAGGAAAGACTAGCAATGCAGAGGTGTACGATTAAGAAAGCGTCAGCCATAGCTGACAATAAGACCCCTCCTGTGGCAAGAAGCTAAATAAATTTTTCTATTTAAGGCTTTTGCTCCTAACGGTTTGAATAAGGAACTTAACCTTACCTGTTTTCTATAAATCTTAGCGCTCTCCTCATGCATCTACATATTATGGTGCATTATTGTACATTAAGCGCATGTTATTATACATTGGCATTGACATGCGTGTATTTATTATAATTTTTTGGGTTTACATTGGGTCAAGCTGTAATCTCATATTGTCATACAGCTTATGTGTACATGTTTTCATGCACTAGGAAAGACTCTATAGTGTTGGTTGCTTTATTTTTTTTTTTATTTATGCTTTTTCTTGTAGGATAGATTTGCCATGTGTGTTCTGCATGTCCTCCAGAGCTAGACACCCAGCAGTGTTCATTTCCATGGTGGTCCTCTCATGACTAAGACCCTTCCTCCTTCAGCCCTGGTGTTAGGTCTACTGTGACACACGTGGGTTGCTCTCTCTCCGGTTGGTAAGTGTTTAATTCTTATTTCTATATATCTGCTTTTATGTATTATCTCTGTGGTGCTATCCTGACCCATTTGAATTCCCCTGATGACGGTGCAGTTATGCACCGAAACGGTCACCGTCGGGATACCTCATGGCATTTTCTCATGGCACAGGTTTGCCTTAAAATTTGCTGCACTGAACTCTGCCACATGTTATACTCATGAGCTTTCATTTATGACTCCTTGCCATTACACAGTCCTATTGCGGATGTCCTACTATTGAAAGAATATTTTTGCTGATACTTGGTGCTCCATTTTTTATCACATACTTTAGATTGGATTAATGATGAACCCTTTGAAGTTGATATATGTGTTGCAATTAACACTATGATGATGGACTGATTACCAAGATTTTATGATGAACATCTATTCTTACGAAAAACAGGAGTCATATTTCTCTATCTACATTGTGCATTGAATTATTTATGAACTTATATGGCAGATGAACTTGAATGCAGTTTGCACTTTTTTGAGCACTGGGCACTTTTTCTGTGATTTGGCAACAGATTTCTAGTCTTGCTATACCTGAAATAAATTTTCTTCTCAATAACGAATACTATTTATGGTGAGGTGCTGATCAGCGATTACTATTGGCTTGTTGAATATATCTATATATACATAAACATATATATATGGGGGGCCCCAAAGACATGAGTGTACCAGGCCCCCAGATTTATGTTGCTTTGTCCAGTTCCACCCGTCCAATCTTGAGCCTGTCACGTTCTGCTCTGGTACTTATGCTATGTTCAGGTCTGGACTGGTTTCATTCATTTGAACAAACCCTTATTTTACCTTGTGTAACGGTAGCAATACTAAACTTATGAAAATATTGCTCATTCTTTTGCTGACAGTTATTTCATTATATATGGCTATGTATTTCATACTTTCATTATGTCAATTAACTATTAATCATTGCCCAAAGCATAAACCATATTTCCACTGTACATAATAGTGGAATAATCCTGCACTTACGGTTAGGTGACCAGTGAAGCCTTCGAGCGTAACTTAGGACCGGATTCACAGATACGTTTTTGCGTGGTGTTGCGTGCGTATTTTTAGGATTAGAGTGCTGATAGTTATTTCATTATATATGTCTATGTATTTCATACTTTCATTATGTCAATTAACTATTAATCATCGCCTAAAGCATAAACCACATTTCCACGGTACATAATAGTGGAATAATCCTGCACTTACAGTTAGGTGACCAGTGAAGCCTTCGAGCGTAACTTAGGATGGATTCACAGATACGTTTTTGCGTGGTGTTGCGTGCGTATTTTTAGGATTAGAGTAACTGCGCATGCGTAGTAACTTTATTTACGCTATTTACATTGAGTTTACGCATGAAAGTCCATTAGGCGCGTACTTGTGAAACGCACTTGAGGACATACGTGCGGAGGGGCGCGGTTAAAATCCGTGCGGATAAAGTTATGTGAAAGTGGGTGGGGGGAGGCATTTATATGACCATGTGAGGGTGTGGTTAGTTAGATACGCACATGCGTGCATATAATTGCGTACTTTTAAGTAACGGATCTGTGAATCTGGTCCTTAACACTTGACTTTTTATATTTATATAGTGTTTTATTAAGTACTATGCTGTCCATCCCTACCCTGTATGTCTGTACTGTATTTTTTGTTGTAATTTGTACGGTGCTGCGGACACCTTGTGGCACCTTTAAATAAACAAAAATAATAATACAATTATATTACTGTATTCAAAAGATTGCATTTTTTGTGTAGATCATGGACCTTATTCAGAGATGCGTTTTTACGGGTTGCGTGCATATTTTTAGGATCGGATCAACTGTGCATGCGTAGTAACTTTATTTACGTACATTACGTAGAATATACGATCGCAATTTCTCTCAGTACATAGTTGTGAAGCGCACTTGGGGACTTGCATACAGATGGGCGGGATTGAAAAGCGCATGGGAATATTTACATGAAAGAGGTTGGGGGAGGCATTTAAATGAACGCATGTGGGCGCGGTTATTATGAATCACCCGTATGGCATACATACACGCACACAACTACACACTTAAAGAACAGAGTGGTCTGAGGACTCATAAGTCCCCGACAGCACGACTGTGAGAGGGCAGTGACGGGGGTGTTGGTGGGTGGTGGCTCGCTGCATGCTTCAAAACATGCATCTCTAAATATGGACATGAGTCAAACTTACGTTCACCTGCGGATTGGTGATTTCATGGATTTTTTGTAAACGCAGAAGGCATCCATTTTGTGTTTCACTATCACAAATTTGTATTTCATTCTAATTGGCTGAATCATCTGGTGAAAAGTTTCCTTTATAAAATTATCTTCCATTACTGGGTCTGGGCACCTAATGCTTACATAGCAGTCATGTGACCTCTTATTCCCAATATTGTATTTCTAAATGAGGATGTCTTATGTCATGAACCACTAGCCATAAAGCAACCTCCTTAGTCTAAGGGCCAGATTTACTAAGCTGCGGGTTTGGAAAAGTGGAGATGTTGCCCATAGTAACCAATCAGGTTTTAGCTGACATTCTCTAGTACAGTGCAACCTTTTCTTTTCTCACCCTCGGCACACCTAAGCCCTTCCCAGAATTCTGCGGCACACCAAAAGCAAAATATACAAAAAAAAGCAGGAATTACAAAGTACATAAACAGATATTACATTATTTTTTATTTGATAAATAAAAAAATCGCCTCCCCAGTAGCCCCCATCATGTGTCTCCAGCCTCCCTAGTAGTTCCCATTCATGTGTCTGCAGCCTCTCCAGTATGACCAATCATGTGTCTTTAGCTCTCCAGTATTTCATATTCATGTATCTGCAAGGTCTTCCAGGTCTTCCAGTGCTTTTTTCCTGTTGGAGACATTGCACCGCTGCACACTTGGCAACATCCCATGGCACACTGGTTGAGGGGCACTGCTCTAGTATGTAATAGGAAAGTGAGAGCTAGAATCTGATTGGTTGCTGTAGGCAATATCTCCACGTTTCCAAACCAGTGGCTTAGTAAATCTGGCCCCAAATCTTTGGTGCTTAGGACAATAAGGGTCCCAGGGCATTACCTCCTGTTTTTCTTATAGGCACCCTGGGATTTTGACCATGTAGGCTAGTATGCAGCTGTTGATTCTCTCTGGTTTTGATGGGGAAACAATACCTGTCCTTGGTGTAATTATATTGATCAGCTGGCTGTACCTCATGTGATAATAGTATTTGAGTCTGTGCATTTTATTCTCAATAAAAATCACAAGGAGTTTATATTCAAAACTTTTTTATTTGACAATATGCAGAGGAGCAATATAAATACATATTGCTCAAATTTGATTTATTATCAAACACAGATATCTCCCAGGGAACCCCAAATATCCAGGTGAAAACACCCAGCCGACTGCCGGTATTTCTGTAATAACAGCCATGGATCGGATCATGTTTGGGGCTCCCTGTGATGTCAGTTACTGATCGTAGATCCAGAGGAAGGCAAAGAAAACCCCTGGAGACATAGAGGGAAAAAAATTCCTTCCTGACTCCACATGTGGCAATCGATCTTTATCCTGGATCATGCCTATGACTGCATATTGCTGTTGACACCTACACAAAAATATGGGGGACAAGAGTTCTGCTCATTGGAGCTTACAATCCGATGAGCTGAATTCTGACTATTTGTAACTACAGGCCGGATCCAGATTTAATAAATGTAGCCCACTGACGCACGCAAGGCTGGAGGGTGCAGTTCCGTACGATGGCATTTTATGTGGGAAGGGGCTGTACTTCCCCTCCACCTGCCATGGTGGGCGGGGGAGGCATGTAAATTGTATAGTAGGGGAGGTTTCCCCAACTTACGAGTAAATAAGTGATCGGATGGACAGCTGATCTGCAACTGCGTCTTAAGGATGCCTTATGGCAATGTAAGTCACACTTGTACCAAAGGAGAGATAGGGGGAGTGACAAAGGGAGTTCACTTCCTTCTCTCGTTCAGATGGAGAGACTCCCGCACACTTTCTTTGTGTGCGGGGTCTGCCATCCGAATGAGAGAGTGGAGTGAACTCCCTTTGTCACTCCCTGCCCGGGGGCGGCCCACAAGTGGGCATAGGTATTCAAATTGTACAGTAAGGGCTTAGCTACCCTCTTATGTACAATTCAGCAGAGCTGTAGCTACAAATTTTGGCACCAGAGTCAAAAAGAAAAGTGCCCCCAAGCTTGAATTAATAACCTGCATAACTTTAAAAATTTACTTACTGCCACCCAACTCTGACTTTGTGACATTGGCGACAACCCCAATTGCACAAACTGTAATCAATTCCACACGCACAAGTGCAGAGGGAGTATCCACACTCCTATATGTAAAATTTGGGATGCCAATATCTATATGTTAGCCTCCGCAATGGAGGCTAATGTAAGAATTTAGCATTTAAACGTATTTTCTATCGGGATAGTGTGTGGAAAATGGGCTTTTATATGTATAGTGTTTGTGTAGAATGGATCATATATGTTGAGTGTGCGTATGTGGGGAGAAATGCTGTGTGCAAAACAGGCTTTTATATTTATAGTGTTTGTGTAGAATGGATCATAGATGTATAGTGTGTGTGTGTGTGTGTGTGTGTGTGTGTGTGTGTGTGAAGTTTCTATAGGGATGGTGTGTGCAAAACGGGCTTTTATATATTTAGTGTTTTTGTAGAATGGTTCATATATGTATAGTGTGTGTGTGTGTGTGTGTGTGTGTGTGAGTGTGATGTTTC
>WWET01002680.1:206875-217208 GCA_011038615.1 Limnodynastes dumerilii | reverse complement strand
TGTATGTATGGGCATAGTGGGACATATATACTGGGACTATTTCACTGTGAATACGTTGTTGACGAGCTTTCTGAATGGAGCTTCTGCTAACGTTCTGCATCCTCCGTGTTGAGTGTCATAAACTGCTGATAACATAGGTTGCTATCAGCAGCACATGAGATATGACAGCCCACACGGAGAAAGAAAAACATTAGCAGAAGTATTCTAGTGAAAAGAACACTTCACAAGACGTTAGAGCAGCTCAGCCATTGCAGCTGCTAACGTCTTTTATCTGGAGATAGGTGGCGCTGTGGGCAGCTAAACGGTTCCAGCTAGGTTCCGGGCTGCAGATTCCGGCTTTTACCTATTCCCAGAATTATCCTGTAGAAGGACAGTTGCTGTTTCTACATCTGTATTCATTTCCATTATACACTGCCATGGCAACTTATCCCTAATGCAAAACTCTTATGTTCCCTAACTGTGGCAATGTAATGACTAGCACATGGAAGTAATGGGGTTGGTTAATGCTCAGTTATCCTGTTCGGAATGTCTGTCCCATTTTCCTAATGACCAATTCCAGTTATTTACCACAAACCTCCACAAGTTTACATCAGAAGTGTTTTAATTGTATCATATTGCAGAGAAGACTTGTCAAGTTGACAGAACATATTTAAGAACAGCAGCAGTACACACTGAAGCTAGCCACACACTGATCATTGGTCCGATCATACAAAAGATCAGATTAATCATTGCTGTAGTATGTAGCGCTGATGGATTTGTGAAATGACAATAATCGTCCCACAAAGGCTAGGGTCCAATAATATGATCATTCAGAATTCCTGGCTGATTATTGTCCTGAGGGGATCATATCAGGCATTTCAGTTAACCTATCCCAGGGAGGCTCTCAGTTGGCAGGTCCATTATCTATTCCCAGTGCTCTAGCCATACACAGACAGAACAGCTACTCAGGATCCATCAGCTACTAGCTTCATCCCTTGCTGCCACTGTTACCCAGTCCGGATCTCCTGTGAGCCACGGCAAGGGATAAGAGAAGTCAGGATTTGCTCCTGTTGGACCACAAAGTCGGACACAGCCTGTACCTCTCTTCCCACTGACAGCTGCCTCCCCAGCACTGAAATACCTATAGCTCCTGAAGCTCTGGTCCCAGCATAGGTATTATTTATGGTCACTGTTGAACAATGTTGAAGCCAGTGTGGAAGAAATCGGCAGCTTAACTGTGTAGCACCAATATTGGGACCTTCACTAGCAGAAAAATCACTCGGAGCAAGAGATAGGTGATAAACATTTTCCCCTAAGAAAGGTCCCAATATTAGTGCCACTCACCTCTACTGGGACTGATAATCCATACTGAAGAGAGAGGGGTTGCTGGGATTGGCAAAGACCTTGCAGCTGGTTGGCAACCCAGGCCTCCTGATAATCTTTGCATTGATTGGCTGCACAGGCCTTCTGTCAGTCTCTGCACTGGTTGGCTGCACAGGCCTCCTGTCAATTTCGTCATGAGGCCTCAGCTAGCTGATTGATTGCTGCCAAAAAAAAAATTCCAGTCAGAAGTTTGTTGCCCCTCCACCTCCTGGTTGGAGTTTCCCCATCTTTCTGACTCCAATTATGGAGTCAGAGAGTTGGGAAAATGTTGGTCAGGAGGTGGAGATACAGGTCCAATAATTGGATGGTGGCAACACACTATGCAATATCAGAAGCTTCAGCCCAATATATTTTAAGCATGCCATGCGATCTAATAATCATAACAGAGCATTTCCAGTACAATTACTGGCTGATTAGAAAATTCTTCCTTCACCCTTGCAGAATAAAGCCAGGTCATAGCCCAGGTCTCATCAGCACACAATACTCTACCCAGTTCAGCCCTGTCTGGGGACTAGGACTAAATTGGACATTAAACATTTAAAAACGAAATCTTATTCACTATTTTTACTGAGGAGGTTAATTGGAAATGAATTTTTTTGAGTTAGTATTTACTTCTAATAATCCAACTCTGTGAGCTCCCAAAAATTAAGTTTCAAGGTTGTATTTATCAAACTCTTTAATATGTTGCTTTGTAACTGCATGTTCTTTGCTTTGAGAAATACTTGCTGTCATGGCTGACGATCAACTGGGTCATAGGGCCTGATCCAGAGGTACGCCGATGCGCTGTGCTTACTAAAGCACAGCGTATCGGCGTTCACTTACCTTGACACTCCCCCTGTGCGGGCGTATGGCCCCTTCCTTACGCCGGCTGAAGTTAGGGTAGCCTTCAGCCGGCGTAAGGAAGGGGCCATACGCCCGCACAGGGGGAGTGTCAAGGTAAGTGAACGCCGATACGCTGTGCTTTAGTAAGCACAGCGCATCGGCGTACCTCTGGATCAGGCCCTATGAGTATAATTCTATGAGTATCAGTCTATGAGTATCATTCTATGAGTATCAGTCTATGAGCTCCATCTAGGAATGTTAGTCTATGAGTATCATTATTTGAGCTGTCTATGAGTATCAGTCTATGAGCTCAGTCTATGAGTATCATTCTTTGAGTATCAGTCTATGAGTATCAGTCTATGAGTATCAGGCTATGAACTCCGTCTAGTTGGGTCAGTCTAGGAGAGTTACCCTATGAGTATCAGTCTATGAGCTCAGTCCAGGGGCCAGATTTACTAAACTGCCGAAAGGAAAAGTGGAGATGTTGCCCATAGCAACTAATCAGATTCTAGCTCTTACTTTCCTATTACATATTAGAGAATGTCAGTCAGAATCTGAATCTGCTATGGTCGATGTCTCCACTTTTCCGTTTCCACAGTTTGGTAAATTTAGTGTCAGTCTATGAGATCAATCTGTGAGCATCAGTCTATGAGTGTCAGTCCCTGAGCTCAGTTTATGGGCCTGATTCAATTGCCCGTGATCCCCCATTGCGGTGCTTTTTCCGTGTATTTACATTGCGAATTTTTTGTTTGAATTCAGTCTATGAGTAAATGTCTATTATATCAGTCTGTAAGTATCAGTCTATGAGTATGAGCTCAAACTGATACTCATGGACATATACTTATAGACTGAGCTCATAGACTGATACTTATAGACTGATATTATAGACAGATACTCATGAACTGAGCTCAGACTGATACTCATAGACTGATACCCATAGACTGAGCACTTACTGATACTCATAGACTGATACCCATAGACTGAGCTCATAGACTGATACATGTAGACTGAGCTCATAGACTGATACATGTAGACTGAGATCATAGACTGATACACATAGACCGAGTGCTTACTGATACTCATAGACTGATACTCATAGACTGAGTGCTGACTAATACTCATGGGGCCTCATTTACTAAAGTCGATGTTGGTCAAATCGCTCCAAAGTCCCGGGACTTTAGCTGTTTTTGTTCCATCACTAAAGCCAAAGTCCCGGGACTTTGGGCTTTTTCACAACCAACTCAACTAACATCAATATACCCTCCCAGTCCCGACTTTTCTAATGTTAACTATACAACACGGTGGATTCACTAAAGGCGATTTGACTAAATCGCCTCTAGTGCGATCCGTGAGGGCTTTTAAAA
The DNA here is from genome assembly GCA_011038615.1 of Limnodynastes dumerilii. Taxonomy (NCBI): domain Eukaryota; kingdom Metazoa; phylum Chordata; class Amphibia; order Anura; family Limnodynastidae; genus Limnodynastes; species Limnodynastes dumerilii. The sequence goes on along the minus strand of WWET01002680.1, from coordinate 213,660 downwards.
AAATTTCCTCCTGTGTGAGGTACTTTCCTAGAGAGCGACACACACCTTAATAGAAAAACACATGTCAACATAGTTAACATATGTTTTTTGCACAGTCAAAAACGTTAGAAGCATTTTTCTATCACTTATCCTGCCGATGCATATGCTACTATAAGGAAAAGAATGGCCATGTGTTTGTGGCCATGTTAATCCTTATAGTAATGTAAGCAGCAGCCTGATAAGTGATAGAATTCTCTAAGCAAATTACCCAAATAAACATTTCAATATTACATGACCTAACACTACATGTTAATCCCTGAATAAAATGTGTTAAAAATGTCCCTTACTGTGATAAGGGACATTTAGACAATAGAAGGTGGCCACCGTTACACTACGTACCCTAAAGTGTATTTAGCATTACAAATGTGTAATAAAATAATAAGTAAAAGTAGCGACTCTCCGTTTAGCAGTCATCTGTCTTGGGATGACTTGCTTGGATTTTCAGCTTATTGTGAAGATCTTCTTTAAAGGTGGCTTGAAGATACTTGTTACCTTGCTTGAAGAGGTTGTCCCGGTGCTGGCATCTGGTCTTTGGCCTCTTCTGGCACTTGCCATGATGCACCCCTTCTTCCTCTTCTGTGTCCCCGCTACTAATGACCGGTCTGTCGCTAGAGGGCACCCTTTTATAGGAAAAATTACGTCATAAACACTAGAGCGCTCACTAGAGCCCCCTAATGTAGATGACGTCAAGAAAATGATTAGAGAAGGAAACTAAAGACACGAAGACCCGCTGGGATTCCTGACATCCGTGAAGTGTCTGCGGCGGAGACCGGAGTCACTCGGCAGATACAAAAACCAGAAATGTGATATGCGATTACTTCATGTAATCCGTTATGTACAATACTGCAACCAAACGTCCAAAATCAAATATGGTAGCCGCAATAATCGCATTTACTGATTGCTATAGAACATTGTAACGCATTGAGGGAAACGCTGGGCAGGATGACGCTAAATCAGCTCACAGCCGTGCGCATTGCAGCCTGATGACAAATGCTGCGAGGAGCCCCAGACACAAGTGCAGCTCTGTCTCTGTATACAAGATACAGGATGCGTGTGTACATATTACAGTCCAGTATCTGGCCACAATTGCCGCGATAGGCCTCAGCAGTGTCCTGGACTTAGATCTGACGTATGCCGGCTGATAATCCCAGTCCTTATACTAATGATGGAGTCTGGACCGGAGCACACCCAGCAGAACGCACCTCCATAGACATGAGCAAACTGCGTCAGTACATCATCACATTGCTACTGGCGACATCTGTACTAAATGCTCCAACCGTCCTCCACCAATCCCAGGTCACTTACTGTTATTTATGGCCTGTACTCCCTCCCTGTACATATGGCCTGTTCCCCGTATTCCCCCCTTTATATATGGCCTGTATCCCGTATTCCCCCCTGTACATATGGCCTGTACCCTGTATTCCCCCCTGTACAAATGTCCTGTACCCTGTAATCCCCCCTGTACATATGTCCTGTACCCTGTATTCCCCCCTGTACAAATGTCCTGTACCCTGTATTCCCCCCTGTACATATGGCCTGTACCCTGTACAGGGGGGGATGCCCAGGTAGGGGGTTGCCAGGTGGGAGTGCCCAGGGGGTGAGTACTTTGGGGGAGTGCCCAGGGGAAGTCACTAATTCTGTAGGATAGACTCCACAGTGGAGAATGTATGTCTGAATACATGCACTGTACATCATAGTGTGAATGTCCGAGAGACTCCTGAAATTCGGGCAGTTCTCCCGGTATCCTGGGAGAGCCGGCAACTCTCCCGCAAGGGACTTGAGGCTCGTGGTTTCCATGAAATCAATTCCTACCCCCCTGCCTGGCAACACTAGTATACAAGTGTTACTAGGGACAGGGAGGGACTTGATGACGCAAATTGCAACATCTAGCCCCGCTCCCCTCCTTATGAAACCCTGAAAAGTAATTGATAGTCGGGGACGGGGCTTAATGACGCGATTTGCATCACCCCCTGCATGCATCTATGGCTTCCCACTGGGATCTCAGTAATGAACCTAGAGCCAAGAAGTCTGGAAAACCCGTCCTGTTAGGGGTCAGTGAGGATTACTGATTGTTATTCTTTATTCATTTGTCTTTATTCCGCAGCCCAGGAAGAAACCTCCACAGATTCAAATAATATATGTCATATGTGTGTGTGTGTATTATGTATGTATGTATGTATGTATGTATGTATGTGTGTGTGTATTATGTATGTATGTGTGTGTGTGTGTGTGTGTGTATTATGTATGTATGTGTGTGTGTGTATTATGTATGTATGTGTGTATTATGTATGTATGTATGTATGTATGTGTGTGTATTATGTATGTATGTGTGGGTATTATGTATGTGTGTGTATTATATATGTGTATGTATTATGTATGTGTGTGTATTATATATGTGTATGTATTATGTGTGTGTGTATATTATATATGTGTATGTATTAATGTATGTATGTATGTGTGTATTATATATGTGTATGTATGTGTGTGTTATATATGTGTGTGTATTATATATGTGTATGTATTATGTATGTGTGTGTAATATATATGTGTATGTATTAATGTATGTATGTGTGTATTATATATGTGTATGTATGTGTGTGTTATATATGTGTATGTATATGTGTGTATTATATGTGTGTGTATGTATTATGTATATATGTGTATGTATTATGTATGTGTATTATATATGTGTATGTATTATGTATGTGAGTGTATTATATATGTGTATATGTGTATTATGCATGTGTGTGTCTATTATATATGTGTATGTATGTAATATGTATGTGTGTGTATTATATATGTGTATGTATGTATGTATTTATTATATATGTGTATGTGTTATGTATGTGTGTGTATTAAATATGTGTATGTATGTATGTATGTATGTGTGTATTATATATGTGTTTGTTTGTATGTATGTATGTATGTATGTATGTATGTGTATTATATATGTGTATGTATTATGTATGTGTGTGTGTATAATATATGTATGTATGTGTATTATATATGTGTATGTATTATGTATGTGTGTATTATATATGTGTATTATGTATGTATGTATGTATGTATGTATGTGTATTATATGTGTATGTATTATGTATGTGTGTATTATATATGTGTATGTATTATGTATGTATGTTATATATGTGTATGTATTATGTATGTGTGTATTACATGTGTATGTATGTGTATTATATATGTGTATGTATTATGTTTGTGTGTATTACATATGTGTATGTATGTATGTATGTATGTATGTGTATTATATATGTCTATGTATTATGTATGTATGTATGTGTGTAAGGGGGTGAAATAGTGTTGTGATATGGGGGCAGGGGATGGTTGGGGCAAGTCTTGGTGTCTAGCTTTCTGCTGCTGATATCATTCTGGTGGCCAATACAAGGTGCTTCCATCCAGCGTCCCCCATCCTCCCAGTCCAATATGGGAGCTGCGTAGGGGCACCCCCAAGGCACACACTGTACCTCTATATAGAGAAGCTCTCAGTAGGAGGGAGCTGAGGACATGGCCTGATCCCAGATGGAGAGCTGTTGCCCAATCCTCTGTAATACCCAAGTCCCCGTCAGTGGCAGTATTACAGTGACAAATGACTGATACAGTGACAAATACAGTGACAGATGACAGATACAGTGACAGATGACAGATACAGTGACAGATGACAGATACGGGGACAGATACAGTGACAAATGACAGATACAGTGACAAATGGCAGATACAGTGACAGTTGACAAATAAAGTGACAGATGACAGATACAGTGACAAATGACAGATTCAGTGACAGTTGACAGATACTGTGACAGTTACAGTGACAAATGACAGATACTGTGACAGTTACAGTGACAAATGACAGATACAGTGACAGTTGACAGATAAAGTGACAGGTGACAGATACAGTGACAAATGACAGATACAGTGACAGATATAGTGACAGATACAGTGACAAATGACAGATACAGTGACAAATGACAGATACAGTGACAGATACAGTGACAGTTGACAGATACAGTGACAGTTGACAGATACAGTGACAAAAGACACAGTGACAAATGACAGACACAGTGACAGATGATAGATACAGTGACAGATACAGATACTGGGAGAATAAAAGACATTAATAAAAGTTTCCCAGAAAGCTGTGCGGGGGAGGGGGGGCGATCTTACGGACACAGAGTGTAATAAGAACCAGTGTCCTTATTAATCCCCCGCACTGTCCGCGCTCCCCACAGCTGGAGCTGGGCGTAACGGCTCACTTTACACAACTCTTCATTGCCAATGAGTAAACACAAGGAATAACGAGCTGTTAAACTAATCACCAGCAGCAGAAACATCTGCGAGTCCCTTATGTGCCGCACAGCTTCTAATTACAGGATAATAAATGCGCTGTAGGAATATTCCCATAGGCGGATTTCAATAAGCAGACAACCATATGGCCCCCTCGGAGGCATGGAAGCCGAGAGCTGCGATCAGGCGTTATACGAGGCGCGTATGAGCAACAGAGGCCAAAGAATGGAAGGACTTTTGTCGCACATTTAAGCCCCAACAAATCTCAGCAAAAACCCGGGTAATTGGTGGTGATGTGAAAGGTCTAATGACCTGGGACTCAGACCCAGGAGAAAAGAAGGGTTTTCCTGGGTCTCACGGGACTGGTGACAATGTGAAAGGTCCTGGGTAGTTTTTCAACATGGGTCCTTCACAAAGACACCTGATTGGACAGATATCTTTTCTTTCTATTGCTATGACGATAGCCAGGAGCCGCGCGCAGGGAAAGGCAGCATTTTGTACTATTTTTAAGTCTCCTTTCTGGTCCATCTGCCTGCAGTTCCACTATTTGCCACTATGAATTTAGTTCATATATGTCCACCTGCGGGTACAAAGGATACATGAATGTGCTAAATTCATAGCGAGGAATAGCGGAACTGCAGGCAGACAGACCAGAAAGGAGACCTATAAGAACAAAAAAAGATGCAGCCTGTCTCCTTTCAGGTCCTCTTTTTTTAAAAGTCCCATAGTTTATTAAAAAAGTAAAGTCCCCTTTATTTTTTTTCAGCCAATAGGAGGTCCTCTTTAGGTGGATTGAAAGCTGCTTGCCAGGGCAGACCCGGGAAATTCATGGCACATGTGAAAGGGTCGGAGCCAGGAATTTCCAGGGTTTATGTGGCCTTTGCGGCTTTTCTTTTGGACGCAGCAATTTGCCCAGGAAAATCCCGGGTTTTTCAAGGGTGGTGATGTAAAAGCGGTATTATATTCGGAGCTGAATTATATTACAGAACCTGGAACGAAGCAGACATCACTATTCTAATGGGAGAGGTGGAATGAGAGGGAATCGGGGACTTGGGGTCTCCTAGGTAACACAGAGATTGCTGCAATTAGCGACTCGCCAGAAAACACATTGATTTTCAGGTGGAAATAACTAAAAATATAAATGTTCCCAAACAGCGGCGCTTGTGTCAATGCCTTGTGTAAAGACAATTATGGCCCTTTATGGCAGCGTAACAACCGCAAGTACAGAGAACGCAGCTGCGGACATTAAGGAAATATCCCCCGACTGAGGCCACAGGAGGAAAGTCAGACGCCGTCAATGGAGTCCTAGCGATGTCACAATCTGTAAACACAGTCATTTCATAATAATATTCAAACTAATCAGACGCTTCATAAGGAGGAGGAGGTAACACATAGAGGTATCACATACACCTATCACATAAAGGTATCACATACACCTATCACATAAAGGTATCACATACACCTATCACATAAAGGTATCACATACAAATATCACAAAGAGTTATTACATAGAGGTATCCCATACAAGTATTACACACAGGTATCACACACATGGCAGGAGAAGGGTTAATGAGGAGGAATGGCAGCGCTGATTTTCAGGGTGAAACGCTCGCAGTGTCCTTGTGCAGTGTCCTGCTATCGAACGCTGGTCACATGACCGCTGCCGATGACATCATTCCGTGACACCCCTTCTGACCCGCGAGCAAATATCAGAATTTCAAAATGAATAATCAATGGCGCGCCTGCGTGATCTCTCGCCAGCCGATGCTGCGCGCTCCAGAAAACCGGAGCTCGTCCCCGGTTGGAGCGTTATTTGTTCAATGAGCCGAGCTCACAGGTAAATAGAGGGTTCGGATCCCAGATTCGTCACGCTGACAGCTGATTAACGTGCTGCGTGTAGCGACAGAGGAGCGGATCTACCGCTAATAACCACCGGAGACGTATGGACGCTGCGTATGTCCCCCTCTCACCCATCATGTATAAGTTAAGCAACACATCATATGGCCCCCGCGCACCAGCCACCCTCCTTTACAGCCCTTATACATACACAGGCTTCACGTAGAGTCCTGCATGCGAAAGGCCAAAATGTATGAGGGGAGTGCTCCATGTATGAGTGTATGTATGTATAGTGCTCCATGTATGAGTGTATGTATGTATAGTACTCCATGTATGAGTGTATGTATGTATAGTGCTCCATGTATGAGTGTATGTTTGTATAGTGCTCCATGTATGAGTGTATGTATGTATAGTGCTCCATGTATGAGTGTATGTATGTATGTATAGTGCTCCATGTATGAGTTTATGTATGTATAGTGCTCCATGTATGAGAGTATGTATGTATAGCTCCATGTATGAGTGTATGTATGTATAGTGCTCCATGTATGAGTGTATGTATGTATAGTGCTCCATGTATGAGAGTATGTATGTATAGCTCCATGTATGAGTGT
>WWET01002680.1:175261-198480 GCA_011038615.1 Limnodynastes dumerilii | reverse complement strand
GTGGGCTGGGCAGTATGTTTTCTTGTTGATTTTGGTTTTAGGCCCAGCCAGTAACTGATGTGATGGGTGTTTGTAATGCTGTCTGTCCAGTGGTTAATGTGTTAAGTGTTTAGGGGGACCCTGTGACGAGTGTCTTGTCATTGGGATGGGAGGGATAGGGGTAAGAACGGGGAGAGATGAGATGGATAGAGAGTGGGTGCAAGGGGGGTGGGCAGTATGTTTTCTTGTTGATTTTGGTTTTAGGCCCAGCCAGTAACTGATGTGATGGGTGTTTGTAATGCTGTCTGTCCAGTGGTTAATGTGTTAAGTGTTTAGGGGGACCCTGTGACGAGTGTCTTTAGGGGTCATTGGGAACCTCTTGGAACCAGACGAATAATTATCCTTGTTTGAAATCCGTCAGGTTGATGAGGCAGCAAGACGCCAATAATTTCCCTAAGTACAATAAAGCGCGGTCTGCACGCTACAGCGGCAGGAATGAGGCGGAATCCATGGCATGACTGGCGAGATAAGACTCCTCCGTCACGTCTGACATCCCTCCTGGGTAATGTGTGATGCTGGCTTTATATAACACCCTGATAAGGGAGACACAGATAAAATCACAGTCTTCAGCTGGAATCCGTGTGCAGTATACACCGGGAGTGTGTGCGGGAACAGAGCCCTGTACAGTGTGCACCAATCCCTCCATCTCTGGGAGTGTGTGCAGGAACAGTGCCCTGTACAGTGTGCACCAATCTCTCCATAACAGTGAGTGTGTGCAGATACAATGCCCCGTACAGTGTGCACCAATCTCCAACACCCTTAGTGTGTGCAGGAACAGAGCCCCGTACAATGTGCACCAATCTGTCCAACACCCGGAGTGTGTGCAGGAACAGAGCCCCGTACAGTTTGCACCAATCTCCAACACCCATAGTGTGTGCAGGAACAGCCCCGTACAGTGTGCACCAATCAGTCCATCACCAAGAGTGTGTGCAGGACCAGACCCAGTACAGTGTGCACCAATCTCTCCATCACCGGGACTGTGTGCAGAAACAGAGCCCGTACAGTTTGCACCAATCTCATTATCACCGGAAGTGTGTGCAGGAACAGGGCCCCGTACGTTGTGCACTAATCTCACCATCATCGGGAGTGTGTGCAGGAACAGAGCCCCGTACAGTTTGCACCAATCTCACTATCACCGGGAGTGTGTGCAGGAACAGAACCCGTACAGTTTGCACCAATCTCACCATTACCGGGAGTGCGTGCAGGAACAGAACCCGTACAGTGTGCACCAATCTCACCATCACCGGGAGTGTGTGCAGGAACAGAGCCCTGTACAGTGTGCACCAATCTCACCATCACCGGGAATGTGTGCAGGAACAGAGCCCTGTACAGTGTGCACCAATCTCTCCATCACCGGGGGTTTGTGCAGGAACAGAGCCCTGTACAGTGTGCACCAATCCCTCCATCACCGGGAGTGTGTGTAGGAACAGAACCCCGTACAGTGTGCAGCAATCTCACCATCACCGGGAGTGTGCATTGATTGTGTCTGTAACATGCAGGGGTGCAGTATACCTCTGATATACCCATTATTTACACCAGACCAGAATCCCTGGAGAGTTTACCCAGAATATACAGAAATACATCACCCTACGCAATCCACCTCCGAAATCTTCCCACCCACACACTGAGGAGTGCGAGGGAGCAAGTGGCCACATCAGGGGCCGGGGGCTTTGTGACTCTGAAACTTACATTCTTCAATCTGCTCAGTCACGACATTACCAGGAGTATTGAACTCGCAGGACAGAGTGTGAGGATAAGAGGAAAACAGGAGGAAAGTTACACCTGGGCACAGCCATGGGGAATATCTGGGGGTGAAAGTAATGTCCAGATGGCGCCATTGTGGGCCTGGAATCTACAGCTTTTATTAGAAAGGTGAAAATAGTAAATCAAATTTCCATTGACGATGGAGGATAATGGTCCCCGGGACCGAGAACTGGCATTATTACCTGGCAGGTCTCCCGTGGACGAGGCAGTGCAGGGTTAATGGCGTTGCACAATGACCTTATCTCGGGCTTAATATCAGATAGTAGCTGGAACCAGATCATTGTGACCTTGTTAAACATATTAAATCACACGTCTGACCAAACACACGGAGAGTGGCTGAGAAACACGTTATCTCAAAGCTTCGTTACTCACACACTTTAATCAGCGGTTCTCACATTCCTGCCCGGGATGAACACCTCTACCGCGGGGCAGAAAAAAGATTTCTGTGGGTGACAATGGGGAAGATCCAGACCTACGGGCTAGTTACGTTAGAACGCGTAGTGTATTTATGCTACTGTAATTACAATGCACTACCCTCGCTTGGCCGTTTTTTTATGCTGCCCAAACCCTGTATGTATGTATGTATAGCTCCATGTATGAGTGTATGTATAGCTCCATGTATGAGTGTATGTATAGTTCCTTGTATGAGTGTATGTATAGCTCCATGTGTGAGTGTATGTATAGCTCCATGTATGAGTGTATGTATAGCTCCATGTATGAGTGTATGTATGTATAGCACCATGTATGAGTGTATGTATAGCTCCAAGTATGAGTGTATGTATAGCTCCATGTATGAGTGTATGTATAGCATGTATGAGTGTATGTATAGCATGTATGAGTGTATGTATAGCATGTATGAGTGTATGTATAGCATGTATGAGTGTATGTATAGCATGTATGAGTGTATGTATAGCATGTATGAGTGTATGTATAGCATGTATGAGTGTATGTATAGCATGTATGAGTGTATGTATAGCATGTATGAGTGTATGTATAGCATGTATGAGTGTATGTATAGCATGTATGAGTGTATGTATAGCATGTATGAGTGTATGTATAGCATGTATGAGTGTATGTATAGCATGTATGAGTGTATGTATAGCATGTATGAGTGTATGTATAGCATGTATGAGTGTATGTATAGCATGTATGAGTGTATGTATAGCATGTATGAGTGTATGTATAGCATGTATGAGTGTATGTATAGCATGTATGAGTGTATGTATAGCATGTATGAGTGTATGTATAGCATGTATGAGTGTATGTATAGCATGTATGAGTGTATGTATAGCATGTATGAGTGTATGTATAGCATGTATGAGTGTATGTATAGCATGTATGAGTGTATGTATAGCATGTATGAGTGTATGTATAGCATGTATGAGTGTATGTATAGCATGTATGAGTGTATGTATAGCATGTATGAGTGTATGTATAGCATGTATGAGTGTATGTATAGCATGTATGAGTGTATGTATAGCATGTATGAGTGTATGTATAGCATGTATGAGTGTATGTATAGCATGTATGAGTGTATGTATAGCATGTATGAGTGTATGTATAGCATGTATGAGTGTATGTATAGCATGTATGAGTGTATGTATAGCATGTATGAGTGTATGTATAGCATGTATGAGTGTATGTATAGCATGTATGAGTGTATGTATAGCATGTATGAGTGTATGTATAGCATGTATGAGTGTATGTATAGCATGTATGAGTGTATGTATAGCATGTATGAGTGTATGTATAGCATGTATGAGTGTATGTATAGCATGTATGAGTGTATGTATAGCATGTATGAGTGTATGTATAGCATGTATGAGTGTATGTATAGCATGTATGAGTGTATGTATAGCATGTATGAGTGTATGTATAGCATGTATGAGTGTATGTATAGCATGTATGAGTGTATGTATAGCATGTATGAGTGTATGTATAGCATGTATGAGTGTATGTATAGCATGTATGAGTGTATGTATAGCATGTATGAGTGTATGTATAGCATGTATGAGTGTATGTATAGCATGTATGAGTGTATGTATAGCATGTATGAGTGTATGTATAGCATGTATGAGTGTATGTATAGCATGTATGAGTGTATGTATAGCATGTATGAGTGTATGTATAGCATGTATGAGTGTATGTATAGCATGTATGAGTGTATGTATAGCATGTATGAGTGTATGTATAGCATGTATGAGTGTATGTATAGCATGTATGAGTGTATGTATAGCATGTATGAGTGTATGTATAGCATGTATGAGTGTATGTATAGCATGTATGAGTGTATGTATAGCATGTATGAGTGTATGTATAGCATGTATGAGTGTATGTATAGCATGTATGAGTGTATGTATAGCATGTATGAGTGTATGTATAGCATGTATGAGTGTATGTATAGCATGTATGAGTGTATGTATAGCATGTATGAGTGTATGTATAGCATGTATGAGTGTATGTATAGCATGTATGAGTGTATGTATAGCATGTATGAGTGTATGTATAGCATGTATGAGTGTATGTATAGCATGTATGAGTGTATGTATAGCATGTATGAGTGTATGTATAGCATGTATGAGTGTATGTATAGCATGTATGAGTGTATGTATAGCATGTATGAGTGTATGTATAGCATGTATGAGTGTATGTATAGCATGTATGAGTGTATGTATAGCATGTATGAGTGTATGTATAGCATGTATGAGTGTATGTATAGCATGTATGAGTGTATGTATAGCATGTATGAGTGTATGTATAGCATGTATGAGTGTATGTATAGCATGTATGAGTGTATGTATAGCATGTATGAGTGTATGTATAGCATGTATGAGTGTATGTATAGCATGTATGAGTGTATGTATAGCATGTATGAGTGTATGTATAGCATGTATGAGTGTATGTATAGCATGTATGAGTGTATGTATAGCATGTATGAGTGTATGTATAGCATGTATGAGTGTATGTATAGCATGTATGAGTGTATGTATAGCATGTATGAGTGTATGTATAGCATGTATGAGTGTATGTATAGCATGTATGAGTGTATGTATAGCATGTATGAGTGTATGTATAGCATGTATGAGTGTATGTATAGCATGTATGAGTGTATGTATAGCATGTATGAGTGTATGTATAGCATGTATGAGTGTATGTATAGCATGTATGAGTGTATGTATAGCATGTATGAGTGTATGTATAGCATGTATGAGTGTATGTATAGCATGTATGAGTGTATGTATAGCATGTATGAGTGTATGTATAGCATGTATGAGTGTATGTATAGCATGTATGAGTGTATGTATAGCATGTATGAGTGTATGTATAGCATGTATGAGTGTATGTATAGCATGTATGAGTGTATGTATAGCATGTATGAGTGTATGTATAGCATGTATGAGTGTATGTATAGCATGTATGAGTGTATGTATAGCATGTATGAGTGTATGTATAGCATGTATGAGTGTATGTATAGCATGTATGAGTGTATGTATAGCATGTATGAGTGTATGTATAGCATGTATGAGTGTATGTATAGCATGTATGAGTGTATGTATAGCATGTATGAGTGTATGTATAGCATGTATGAGTGTATGTATAGCATGTATGAGTGTATGTATAGCATGTATGAGTGTATGTATAGCATGTATGAGTGTATGTATAGCATGTATGAGTGTATGTATAGCATGTATGAGTGTATGTATAGCATGTATGAGTGTATGTATAGCATGTATGAGTGTATGTATAGCATGTATGAGTGTATGTATAGCATGTATGAGTGTATGTATAGCATGTATGAGTGTATGTATAGCATGTATGAGTGTATGTATAGCATGTATGAGTGTATGTATAGCATGTATGAGTGTATGTATAGCATGTATGAGTGTATGTATAGCATGTATGAGTGTATGTATAGCATGTATGAGTGTATGTATAGCATGTATGAGTGTATGTATAGCATGTATGAGTGTATGTATAGCATGTATGAGTGTATGTATAGCATGTATGAGTGTATGTATAGCATGTATGAGTGTATGTATAGCATGTATGAGTGTATGTATAGCATGTATGAGTGTATGTATAGCATGTATGAGTGTATGTATAGCATGTATGAGTGTATGTATAGCATGTATGAGTGTATGTATAGCATGTATGAGTGTATGTATAGCATGTATGAGTGTATGTATAGCATGTATGAGTGTATGTATAGCATGTATGAGTGTATGTATAGCATGTATGAGTGTATGTATAGCATGTATGAGTGTATGTATAGCATGTATGAGTGTATGTATAGCATGTATGAGTGTATGTATAGCATGTATGAGTGTATGTATAGCATGTATGAGTGTATGTATAGCATGTATGAGTGTATGTATAGCATGTATGAGTGTATGTATAGCATGTATGAGTGTATGTATAGCATGTATGAGTGTATGTATAGCATGTATGAGTGTATGTATAGCATGTATGAGTGTATGTATAGCATGTATGAGTGTATGTATAGCATGTATGAGTGTATGTATAGCATGTATGAGTGTATGTATAGCATGTATGAGTGTATGTATAGCATGTATGAGTGTATGTATAGCATGTATGAGTGTATGTATAGCATGTATGAGTGTATGTATAGCATGTATGAGTGTATGTATAGCATGTATGAGTGTATGTATAGCATGTATGAGTGTATGTATAGCATGTATGAGTGTATGTATAGCATGTATGAGTGTATGTATAGCATGTATGAGTGTATGTATAGCATGTATGAGTGTATGTATAGCATGTATGAGTGTATGTATAGCATGTATGAGTGTATGTATAGCATGTATGAGTGTATGTATAGCATGTATGAGTGTATGTATAGCATGTATGAGTGTATGTATAGCATGTATGAGTGTATGTATAGCATGTATGAGTGTATGTATAGCATGTATGAGTGTATGTATAGCATGTATGAGTGTATGTATAGCATGTATGAGTGTATGTATAGCATGTATGAGTGTATGTATAGCATGTATGAGTGTATGTATAGCATGTATGAGTGTATGTATAGCATGTATGAGTGTATGTATAGCATGTATGAGTGTATGTATAGCATGTATGAGTGTATGTATAGCATGTATGAGTGTATGTATAGCATGTATGAGTGTATGTATAGCATGTATGAGTGTATGTATAGCATGTATGAGTGTATGTATAGCATGTATGAGTGTATGTATAGCATGTATGAGTGTATGTATAGCATGTATGAGTGTATGTATAGCATGTATGAGTGTATGTATAGCATGTATGAGTGTATGTATAGCATGTATGAGTGTATGTATAGCATGTATGAGTGTATGTATAGCATGTATGAGTGTATGTATAGCATGTATGAGTGTATGTATAGCATGTATGAGTGTATGTATAGCATGTATGAGTGTATGTATAGCATGTATGAGTGTATGTATAGCATGTATGAGTGTATGTATAGCATGTATGAGTGTATGTATAGCATGTATGAGTGTATGTATAGCATGTATGAGTGTATGTATAGCATGTATGAGTGTATGTATAGCATGTATGAGTGTATGTATAGCATGTATGAGTGTATGTATAGCATGTATGAGTGTATGTATAGCATGTATGAGTGTATGTATAGCATGTATGAGTGTATGTATAGCATGTATGAGTGTATGTATAGCATGTATGAGTGTATGTATAGCATGTATGAGTGTATGTATAGCATGTATGAGTGTATGTATAGCATGTATGAGTGTATGTATAGCATGTATGAGTGTATGTATAGCATGTATGAGTGTATGTATAGCATGTATGAGTGTATGTATAGCATGTATGAGTGTATGTATAGCATGTATGAGTGTATGTATAGCATGTATGAGTGTATGTATAGCATGTATGAGTGTATGTATAGCATGTATGAGTGTATGTATAGCATGTATGAGTGTATGTATAGCATGTATGAGTGTATGTATAGCATGTATGAGTGTATGTATAGCATGTATGAGTGTATGTATAGCATGTATGAGTGTATGTATAGCATGTATGAGTGTATGTATAGCATGTATGAGTGTATGTATAGCATGTATGAGTGTATGTATAGCATGTATGAGTGTATGTATAGCATGTATGAGTGTATGTATAGCATGTATGAGTGTATGTATAGCATGTATGAGTGTATGTATAGCATGTATGAGTGTATGTATAGCATGTATGAGTGTATGTATAGCATGTATGAGTGTATGTATAGCATGTATGAGTGTATGTATAGCATGTATGAGTGTATGTATAGCATGTATGAGTGTATGTATAGCATGTATGAGTGTATGTATAGCATGTATGAGTGTATGTATAGCATGTATGAGTGTATGTATAGCATGTATGAGTGTATGTATAGCATGTATGAGTGTATGTATAGCATGTATGAGTGTATGTATAGCATGTATGAGTGTATGTATAGCATGTATGAGTGTATGTATAGCATGTATGAGTGTATGTATAGCATGTATGAGTGTATGTATAGCATGTATGAGTGTATGTATAGCATGTATGAGTGTATGTATAGCATGTATGAGTGTATGTATAGCATGTATGAGTGTATGTATAGCATGTATGAGTGTATGTATAGCATGTATGAGTGTATGTATAGCATGTATGAGTGTATGTATAGCATGTATGAGTGTATGTATAGCATGTATGAGTGTATGTATAGCATGTATGAGTGTATGTATAGCATGTATGAGTGTATGTATAGCATGTATGAGTGTATGTATAGCATGTATGAGTGTATGTATAGCATGTATGAGTGTATGTATAGCATGTATGAGTGTATGTATAGCATGTATGAGTGTATGTATAGCATGTATGAGTGTATGTATAGCATGTATGAGTGTATGTATAGCATGTATGAGTGTATGTATAGCATGTATGAGTGTATGTATAGCATGTATGAGTGTATGTATAGCATGTATGAGTGTATGTATAGCATGTATGAGTGTATGTATAGCATGTATGAGTGTATGTATAGCATGTATGAGTGTATGTATAGCATGTATGAGTGTATGTATAGCATGTATGAGTGTATGTATAGCATGTATGAGTGTATGTATAGCATGTATGAGTGTATGTATAGCATGTATGAGTGTATGTATAGCATGTATGAGTGTATGTATAGCATGTATGAGTGTATGTATAGCATGTATGAGTGTATGTATAGCATGTATGAGTGTATGTATAGCATGTATGAGTGTATGTATAGCATGTATGAGTGTATGTATAGCATGTATGAGTGTATGTATAGCATGTATGAGTGTATGTATAGCATGTATGAGTGTATGTATAGCATGTATGAGTGTATGTATAGCATGTATGAGTGTATGTATAGCATGTATGAGTGTATGTATAGCATGTATGAGTGTATGTATAGCATGTAGGCTTGCTATTTTGGTACAATGTGGATGGTAGATCTATTGAGTAAAATGTGGATAGTAGACCTCCTATTTGGGAAGAATGTGGATGATATCTATTCTATTGGGGTAGAATGTGGATGATAGACCTCCTATTGGGGTAGAATGTGGATGGTAGACCACCTTTTGGGGTAGAATGTGTAGACCTCCCCTATTGGGGTAGAATGTGGATGATAGACCTCCTATTGGGGTAGAATGTGGATGGTAGACCACCTTTTGGTGTAGAATGTGGATGGTAGACCTCCTATTCATGTAGAATGTGGATGGTAGGCTTCCTATTGTGGTACAATGTGGATGGTAGATCTATTGGGGTAGAATGTGAATAGTACACCTCCTATTGGGTAAAATGTGAATGGTAGACCTCCTATTGGGGTAGACAGTGGATAATAGACCTCCTATTGGAGTAGAATGTGGATGGTAGACTTCCTATGGGTGTAGAATGTGGATGGTAGACCTATTGGGGTAGAATGTGGATAGTAGACCTCCTATTGTGGTAGAATGTGGATGGTAGACCTGCTATTGGTGTAAAATGTGGATGGTAGACCTCCTATTGGGATAGAATGTGGATGGTAGACCTCCTATTGGGGTTGAATGTGGATGGTATACGCCCTATTGGGGTAGAATGTGAATGGTAAACCTATTGGGGTAGAATGTGGATAATAGACCATCTGTTGGGGTAGAATGTGGATGGTAGGCCTCCTATTGGGGTATAATGTGGATGATAGACCTCCCAATGGAGTAGAATGTGGATAGTAGACCTCCTATTGGGTAAAATGTGGATGGTAGACCTCCTATTGGGGTAGAATGTGGATGGTAGACCACCTTTTGGTGTAGAATGTGGATGGTAGACCTCCTATTCATGTAGAATGTGGATGGTAGGCTTCCTATTGTGGTACAATGTGGATGGTAGATCTATTGGGGTAGAATGTGAATAGTACACCTCCTATTGGGTAAAATGTGAATGGTAGACCTCCTATTGGGGTAGACAGTGGATGATAGACCTCCTATTGGAGTAGAATGTGGATTGTAGACTTCCTATGGGTGTAGAATGTGGATGGTAGACCTATTGGGGTAGAATGTGGATAGTAGACTCCCTTTTGGGGTAGAATGTGGATGATAAACCTATTGGGGTAGAATGTGGATGGTAGACCTCCTATTGGGGTTGAATGTGGATGGTATACGTCCTATTGGGGTAGAATGTGAATGGTAAACCTATTGGGGTAGAATGTGGATAATAGACCACCTGTTGGGGTATAATGTGGATGATAGACCTCCCATTGGAGTAGAATGTGGATAGTAGACCTCTATTGGGATAGAATGTGGATGGTAGACCTCCTATTGGGATAGAATGTGGATGGTAGACCTCCTATTGGGGTTGAATGTGGATGGTATACGTCCTATTGGGGTAGAATGTGAATGGTAAACCTATTGGGGTAGAATGTGGATAATAGACCACCTGTTGGGGTATAATGTGGATGATAGACCTCCCATTGGAGTAGAATGTGGATAGTAGACCTCCTATTGGTTAAAATGTGGATGGTAGACCTCCTATTGGGGTAGAATGTGGATGATAGACGCCCTATTGGGATAGAATGTGGATGGTAGACCTGCTATTGGTGTAAAATATGGATGGTAGACCTCCTATTGGGGTAGAATGTGGATGATAGACCTCCTATTGGGGTAGAATGTGGATGGTAGACCACCTTTTGGTGTAGAATGTGGATGGTAGACCTCCAATTGGTATAGTATGTTGATGATAGACCTCCTATTGGGGTAGAATGTAAATGGTAACCTTCTATTTGGGTAGAATGTGGATGGTAGACCACCTATTGGTGTAGAATGTGGATGGTAGACTTCCTATTGGGGTGGAATGTGGATGTAGACCTTCTATTGGGGTAGAATGTTGATGGTAGGCCTCCTGTTGCGGTAGAATGTGTATGGAAGGCCTCCTATTGGGTAGAATGTGGATGAAAGACCTCCTATTGGGGTGGAATGTGGATGGTAGACCTCCTATTGGGATAAAATGTGGATGGTAGACCTCCTATTGGGGTAGAATGTTGATGGTATACCTCCTATTGGGGTAGAATGTGGATGGTATACCTCCTATTGGGGTAGAATGTAAATGGTAGACCCCCTATTGTGGTAGAATGTGGATGGTAGACCTCCAATTGGGATAGAATGTGGATGGTAGACCTCCTATTGGGGTAGAATGTGGATGGTATACCTCCTATTGGGGTAGAATGTGAATGGTAAACCTATTGGTGTATAATGTGGATGGTGGACCTATTGGTTTAGAATGTGGATGATAGACCTCCTATTGGAGTGGAATGTGGATGGTAGACATCCTATTGGGTAGAATGTGGATGATAGACCCCCTATTAGGGTAGAATGTGGATAGTAGACCACCTATTGGTGTAGAATGTGGATGGTAGACCACCTATTGGTGTAGAATGTGGATGTACACCTCCTATTCATGTAGAATGTGGATGGTAGACCTCTTCTTGGCGTAGAATGTGGATGGTAGTCCTCCTATTGGGGTAGAATGTGGATGGTAGGCCTGCTATTGGGGTAGAAAGTGGATGATAGACCTCCTTTTGGGGTAAAATGTGGATGATAGACCTCCTATTGGAGTAAAATGTGAATGGTAGACCTCCTATTGAATTAGAATGTGGATGATAGACCTCCTATATTGGTAGAATGTGCTTGGTAGACCTCCTATTGGGGTAGAATGTGGATGGTAGACCTCCTATTGGGGCAGAATGTGGATGGTAGACCTCTTATTGGGGTAGAATGTGGATGGTAGACCCCCTATTGCGGTAGAATGTGGATGATAGACCTCCTATTGAGGTAGAATGTGGATGGTAGACCTTCTATTGAGGTAAAATGTGTATGGAAGGCCTCCTGTTGAGGTAGAATGTGGATGATAGACGTCCTATTGGGGTAGAATGTTGATGGTAGGCCTCCTATTGCGGTAGAAAGTGGATGATAGACCTGTTGGAGTAGAATGTGGATGGTAGACCTATTGGGGTAGTATGTGGATGGTAGACCCGCTATTGGGGTAGAATGTGAATGATAAACCTATTGGGGTAGAATGCGGATTGTAGTCCTGCTATTGATGTAAAATGTGGTTGGTAGACCTATTGGGGTATAATGTGGATGGTAGACCACCTATTGGTGTAGAATGTGGATGGTAGACCACCTATTGTTGTAGAATGTGGATGGTAGACCTCCTATTGGGGTAGAATGTGGATGGTAGTTCTCCTATTGGGGTAGAATGTGGATGGTAGGTGTGCTATTGGGGTAGAAAGTGGATGATAGACCTCCCTTTGGGGTAAAATGTGGATGATAGACCTACTGAAGTAGAATGTGGATGATAGACCTCCTATAGTGGTAGAATGTGGATGGTAGACCTCCTATTGGGGTAGAATGTGGATGGTAGACCTCCTATTGGGGTATAATATGGATGGTAGACCTCCTATTGGTGTAGAATGTGGAGGTAGACCTCCTATTGGTGTAGACTGTGGATGGTAGAACTTCTATTAGGGTGAAATGTGGATGGTAGACCTCCTATTGGGATAGAATATGGATGGTATACCTCCTATTGGGGTAGAATGTGGATGGCGGTCCTCCTATTGGGGTAGAATGTGGATGGTGGTCCTCCTATTGGGGTAGAATGTGGATAGAAGGTTTACTATTGAGTTGAATGTGGATGATAGACCTCTTATTGGGCTGGAATGTGGATGGTAGACTCCTTATAGTAATAGAATGTGGATGGAGAACCTCCTATTGTGTTAGAGTGTGTTTGGTAGACCTCCTTTTGGGGTAGAATGTGGATTATACACCCCCTATTGGGGTAGAATGTGGATGAGAGATCTCCTGTTTGTTACGGTACCCCGGGATTACCAGGACTATGGACCGGGGTGACCGTGAGTGGAAGTTAGATTTGTTGCAGTACTCTGGTTTTACCCGTGGAGGGACCAGAGTGACTTGCGTGGGAGAGAAAGAGCGAGTAATTCCCAAAGAGGACACCACCTGATTTCGGACCGAGTATTCGCTAGAGCCCCTAGTGGTGGGGATAGACTGGAGCTGGTAGGAGCCCGTCAAGGGCACCCCCCTGGAGATGTTACTCGGGAGAGGAGCTGAATGAGAGTAGGAATGGATTGATCGGAGATAGTGGGAAACGGAAAGCAACAGTGGGAAGTAGGCGGGTCAGAAGCGACTGACCGCCGACGGACTACGGAGACCGAAGAACGAGACAACGTACCGGGGAAAACGGACAGGACCAGGACTAGACTAACTAGACAGATAGGGGCATACGTTCGTCAGGCATACAAGAAGTGGGGACTCCCCGAAGGGAACAGATACACTCACTCAGGAATGGATAGGAATGTTGGGAATGGAGGGAGACACCAAGGAGGGAGAGAGTATTGGAGCGGTAACACAGAGGGAAATACTGGATAAGGGAAACTGCAGGTAATAAATGGGACACTCAAGAAAGAAGCACAGAGCACAAGGCAAAGGCAAATAAATGATAAGGCAGATCACAGGCTGACCAACAGACTCTATAACCGGCGCCAACCTGAGGACAGGGAAACCCTTTTAACTACTGGGGAAGCAGAGCACGCACTAACAGGGAAGCCGCGCTATAGCGGGTAACCAGGGACGCTGTAACGAGGGAGACCATCGGCTGGGAAATCCCCTGCACGCGCCGAGCAGAGCAGGTAAGCCGGGCAGCGGGGAAGGGACGCGGCTGCAGCCGCACACTGGGTAACACTGTTGGGGTAGAATATGGATGACAGACCTCCTATTGGTGTAGAATGTGGATGATAAACCTCCTATTGGGGTAGAATTTGGATGGTAGACCTATTCGTGTAGAATGTGGATGGTAGGCCTCCTATTGTGGTACAATGTGGATGGTAGATCTATTGGGGTAGAATGTGGATGATAGACCTCCTATTTGGCTTAGAATGTGGATGGTAGACCTCCTATTGGTGTAGAATGTGGATGATAGACCTCCTAATGTGGTAGAATGTGGAAGATAGACCTCCTATTAGGGTAGAATTTGCATGGTAGACCTCCTATTGGGGTAGAATGTGGATGGTAGACCTGCTATTAGGGTAGAATGTGAATAGTAGACCTCCTATTGGGTAAAATGTGAATGGTAGACCTATTGGGGTAGAATGTGGATGATAGATCCCCTATTGGGGTAGAATTAGGATGGTAGACCTCCTATTGGGGTGAATGTGGATGGTAGAACTCCTATTGGGGTAGAATGTGAATGGTAGACCTCCTATTGCGGTAGAATGTGGATTGTAGATCTCCTATTAGGGTAGAATGTGGATGGTAGACCTATTGAATGTGGATGATAGACCTCCTATAGTGGAAGAATGTGGATGGTAGACCTCCCATTAGGGTAGAAAGTGGATTGTAGGCCTCCTAGTGGGGTAGAATTTGGATGGTAGACCTCCATTGGAGTAGAATGTGGATGGTAGACCTCCTATTGGAGTAGAATGTGGATGGTAGCCCTCCTATTGGGATAGAATGTGGATGGTAGACCACCTATTGGGGTAGAATGTGGATGGTAGACATGCTATTGGTGTAAAATGTGGATGATAGACCTCCTACTGGGGTAAAATGTGGATGGTAGACTTCCTATTGGGGTAGAATGGTGATGGTAGACCTCCTATTGGGTAAAGTTTGGATGGTAGACCTCCTATTGGGGTAGAATGTGGATGGTAGATATATTGGGGTAGAATGTGGATGATAGACTTTCTATTGGGGTAGAATGTGGATGGTAGACCTATTGGTGTAGAATGTGGATGATAGACCTCTTAATGGGGTAGAATGTGGATTGTAGACCTTCTATTGAGGTAGAATGTGTATGGTAGGCCTCCTATTGGGGTAGAATGTGGATGGAGGGCTTCCTATTAGGGTAGAATGTGGATGATAGACCTCCTATTGGGGTAGAATGTGGATGGTAGACCTCCTATTGGGGTAGAATGTAGATGTTAGACCTCCTATTGGGGTAGAATGTGGATGATAAACCCCCTATTGGGGTAGAATGTGGATGGTAGACCTCCTATTGGTGTAGAATGTGGATGACAGACCTCCTAATGTGGTAGAATGTGGAAGATAGACCTCCTATAAGGGTAGAATTTGCATGGTAGACCCCCTATTGGGTTACAATGTGGATGGTAGACCTATTAGGGTAGAATGTGGATGGTAGACTTGCTATTGGTGTAAAATGTGGATGATAGACCTCCTATTGTGATAGAATGTGCATAATAGAACTCCTATTCGGGTAGAATGTGGATGGTAGACCCCCTATTGGGGTAGAATGTGGATGGTAGACCTCCTATTGGTGTAGAATGTAGATGGTAGATCTATTAGGGTAGAATGTGGATGATAGACCTCCTATTGGGGTAGAATGTGGATGGTAGACCTGCTCTTGGTGTAAAATGTGGATGATAGACCTCCTATTGGGATAGAATGTGGATGGTAGACCTCCTATTGGGGTAGAATGTGGATGGTAGACCTCCTATTGAGGTAGAATGTGGATGATAGACCTCCTATTGGTGTAGAATGTGGATGATAGACCTCCTCTTGGGGTGGAATGTAGATGGTAGACCTCCTATAGTGGTAGAATGTGGATTGTAGACCTATTAGGGTAGAACGTGGATGGTAGACCTCCTATTGCGTAATATTTGGATGGTAGACCTCCTATTGGGGTAGAATGTGGATGGTAGAGCTCCTATTGGGGTAGAATGTGGATGATAGACCTCCTATTGGGGTGGAATGTGGATGGTAGACCTCCTACTGGTGTAGAATGTGGATGGTAGACCAGCTATAATGGTAGAATGTGGATGGTAGACCTCCTATTGGGGTAGAATGTGGATGGTAGACCTCCTATTAATAGGGTAGAATGTGGATGATAGACCTCCTATTAGGGTAGAATGTGGATGGTAGACCTCCTAATGGGGTAGAATGTGGATGGTAACTTCATATGTTCGTGGTATAGAATAAACCAGTTTTTAGCGCTTGCAATGACGTCACAATTGGACACAGACTGCTCCTGAGCCCGTCAGTATGTCATTGTTACCCGCTCTGCGATGTCTGATCGTATAGAGCACGGTCCCTCTGCCTTGTGGCTCTCTCTGTATGCAGCCCATCAGTGGAGATGTTGCACCTGGAGTGTTTGCTCGCACACTATAAACAGCTGTAACCCTGTTCAGTGCTTGAGACTAAATACCGGTCCTGGTATTTATCAGTGGAGTACACATCGATGAAGAGCTGCTTGTGAGTCACAGCCGTCCCCAGGGAAAACCTTTCTCTCTATCATAACATCAGGATATAAATGCTGGAGGCCTGACATCTCTAATATATGTTTATGAGTGTTTAACGCTGGGTGGTCATGTTCTGAGAGTGACACCAGCTCCATGTGACGTGCACCAGGCCGGACACAGCTGGTTGCTGGGCAGATTCCATGACATTTGCAGAGTTTCTGCTGAAGAGTCTTCTCCTGGGTACAGGCCACATCCAGTAGCAAAATTTGGCATTGCTGCATCCAATCAGCACCTATCACAGACAGCGCCATCCTCAGGCATCCACCATACATGACACTACAACCAGGGATCCTTCAGCACTCCAGATGCTGTGAAACTACAACTCCCGGAAGGCTTCAGAAAGATATCAGGAAGATCCAGTAGGGAAGAGCTAGAGGCAGGCACAGGGGCTGGGCTTAATAATGTCATTTATGCAAATAATGTCAAAGTCCCACCCCCTTTCCATTATTACCTTATTTCATAATGTTCCAGGGGTGGGCATGGCTTAATGTCAGAAATCGCGTCATCAAGTCCCGCCCATCCCTAGTGGTTACTATTATGAGAGGCTGGTGGTCTCTTATGTGGGAGATTTGACAGCTCTCCCTGGGACACCAGGAGAACTGCCCAAATTTCTGGGAGAGTCGGCACCCCTGCAATATATGCACAGCTGGCACCTGCAAAACATCATGAGACTTGTAGTTTCACAACAGCTGGAGGACTGCAGGTTGTATTGTGAGACAGAAGCAGCTGCCGACAGAAGCCAAATCCATTCCTGAAGCGTTAATCTCACCTATCACTGAGAATCCCAAGGTCTGATGTATTCATGGAGTACTTGTACACTCTAGATGTTCTTCTATACAGAATGTCAGAATCAGACGTGACGCATTTCGCTTCATCCTGATTATGTGTCATGGCGGTGCGACGCATAAAAAGGAGGAATGCACGTCTATGCTGTAATCCCCTGCTGGGAGTGTAGTTGTCTGAATTGCGCTGTTTGCGCTTTGATCAGGTCGCTTACGTGCGCATGTATACACAGAACACAAAATCTGAAAATCACACAGATATCGTCACCCCAGAGTCCCCCGAATAACGTCCCCGTATGTGGCCCCAACGCCTCTCTGAGCCCCCGCGCCACTGCCATACGATTTATACTTATCATAATTTATTGCTTGTGTTCTAGGTCACGGCTGTTGCTATGGAGACTAAATTATCCCCAACATATATTATAAGTTGAAAGAACGGCTCATTAGGCCATTATTACCGCTGTGTCACCCCCGCACCCTACGGGACCCAGTAATGACGCAGAAACTAAAATCATGTCCCCGATGATCAGGGCAGTAAGAAAATAACAAAACCCCTCATGGGCAAATACAACATATTCTGACCCACTGTGAGCTGTCAGGGGCCTAACTTGCGGAGTAAGTACTGGAACCCCGTCCTGTGATTATTACTGAGTAATAACTCACGTATGATAGGCTGTGATGGCAGATAGGAGCCACGGGGCCCATCCACGCTTTACGTTTTATATATATTTTAACCCTTAGCGGCCCGAGACTCTGTTTTCTCCTGCCCGCCCCCCATCCTGATCTGAGCACACGTTAGCTGATGTGACATGTCACTGGGTGATTCACAAATGCGCATGCTCAGACCGGGAGACACGCAGTCACGGGCGATTCAGATCATAGCACAACTCAGGCATCTGGGGGAGGGAAGGTGCGGAGGGACGTAGTCAGTGTACAGTAAGGGCCCAGCAAGTGCCCCGATCCAGAGCCGATCACAGACGTAACAAAGGTCTGTTTACATCACAACATCTGCACCAGCCCCAGGTCATGTCTACGTCCAGGGGAAGCAAATTTAATAGTCAGCTAAAATACATTAAACAGATCTGTGGCCAGAATTACTAAGCTGCAGATTTGCAAAAGTGGAGATGTTACCCATAGCAACCAATCAGATTCTAGCTGTCACTTTCCTATTACATACTAGAGAATGTCATCTAGAATCTGATTGGTTGCTATAGGCAACATCTCCACTTTTCCAAACCCGCAGCTTAGTAAATCCAGACCGTGGAACAGCTGCTGTGTATTGTGCGGTGTATTGTGCTATTTGAGCGGGACAGTCCCGCTTTCGGGGGACAGTCCCGCTGTCCCGCCCGCCCCAGTACTTGTCCCGAGAGATCAGACTCTCGGGACAATTAAAATTTTTTTTTTTAAAGCCCTGCTGCGGTTTATACAGTAGGACTTTGCAGAGCACAGGACACGTAATACAGGGCTCCTCTGGAGCTCTGTAGGAAAAACTCTTTACTTGAATGACAGTGACCTAACCTAAGGTCACTGCCATTCAAGTAAAGAGTTTTGGTGTATTACGTGTCCTGTGCTCTGTCACGTGACTGCAGAGCAGACGCCGCCGAACAGAGGGAGAGTGAAGAAGTGGGAGCGCCGCGGAGGAAGGAAGACTTCAAAGGTAAGCAAATAAATAGGGTCTGGCACTGGCAATTAGGGGGCAGAGGCTGGCAATTGGTGGCAGACATCAAATAATTGGAGGCTGGTATTGGCATAAGTGGGCAGATGGAGGCTGGCAATTGGGGGTAGCTGGCAATAGGGGGCATAAGGAGACTGGCACTGGCAATTAATTTGGGGGCAGACTTTTAGGCAGACACAGACAATAAGGGCAGACATGGAGGCTGGTACTGGCATATGGGAGCAGATGAAGGCTGGCACTGTCAATAGGGGGCAGGTGAAGGCTGGTACTGGCATATGTGGGCAGATGGAAGCTGGCATTAAGAGGGAAGATTAGGCTACCATTAAGGGGGCAGATGGAGGCTGGCATTAAGGGGGCAGGTGGAGGCTGCCAATAAGGGGGTAGATGGAGGCTGGCAATAAGTGGGCAGATGGAGGGCTGACATGGCATTCAGGGGCTGACATGGAGGCTGGCACTGGCATTTGGGGGCAGACATGGAGGCTGGCAATAGGGGGAAGATGGAGACTGGCTCTGGCATTTGGGGACAAACATGGAGGCTGGCAATAATAAAAAGGGGCAGACATGCAGGCTGGACATATAATTAGGGGCAGACATATGGAGGCTGGACATATAAACAGGAGCAGACATATGGAGGCTGGACATAGTACGGGGCAGACATAGAGACTGGCCATAAGAACAAGGGGCAGACATTAAGGCTGGCAATAATAATAAGGGGCAGACATGGAGGCTGGCAATAATAATAAGGGACAGACAAGGAGGCTGGCAATTACAATAAGGGGTAGACACGGAGGCTGGCCATAATAAGAAGACATGGTCAAATAATAAAGGGGCAGACATGGATGCTGGTCAAATAATAAAGGGGCAGACATATGGAGGCTGAACAAATAAACAGAGGAAAGACATATGGATGCTGGATAAATAATAAAGGAGCAGACATTTAATAAAGGGGCAGACATATGGAGGCTGGACAAATAAATAGGGTAAAGACATATGGATGCTGAACATAATAATAAAGGGACAGATATGGAGGCTGGATGTATAAACGGGCCGACATATGGAGGCTGGACAAATTATAAGGGGCAGACATATGGATGGCTACGTTATTAAGAGAGGCATGCACTAGACCCGCTATCTGGGCATGCCAGACACACCCACTTTCCCCAGATACGGCCACTGGGCGCTACAACACACACCCCTTCTACCAGGCCGCGAAAATTTGTCCCTCTTTACAATTCCCAAATGTTGGGAGGTATGGTATTGTGCGGTGTATTGTTCTGTGTATTGGGCGATGTATTGTTCTGTGTATTGCGCGGTGTATTGTTCTATGTATTGTTCTGTGTATTGGGCGATGTATTGTTCTGTGTATTGTGCTGTGTATTGTTCTATGTATTGTTCTGTGTATTGTTCTGTGTATTGTGCGGTGTATCGTTCTATGTATTGTGTGGTGTATTGTGCGGTGTATTGTTCTGTGTATCGTTCTATGTATTGTTCTGTGTATTGTGCGATGTATTGTTCTGTGTATTGTGCGGTGTATTGTTCTATGTATTGTTCTGTGTATTGTGCGGTGTATTGTGCTGTGTATTGTGCAGTTGTATATTTTTAGTACAGTAAAAAAAGAGTAAATTTTTTATGTTTTCTTATTTTAGGGTAAATTCATGTTTCCATTAATTACAGCATAAACACTATGGGCAAGATCCTGACCTACGTACGCTAGCCGCTGATTTGTATGTACTGCGCATGCGTGCGGAAGATGTTACGACGCGTAACGCTGAATGTACGTACCATCAGCGTAATTACGAACGAAGGGGCATAATACGCTATGCAAGGAAACGTAACTAGCCTGTAGGTCTGGATTTACCCTTATGACCACAGTTCCCGTCCTACTGATAAGTGTGTAACCTGTCACACACATTACACAGCCTGGCGCTTCCGGAGCGTATCTGGAGACGCATATCATTATTTAACCATTCAGATATCGTTTACTTGCAGCTGTGGATTAACCGCACCAAACCGTCCATTAGGACAGGCAATAACGCAACGCAGGATCTGTGCTCTGATTGGGATTGGGCCCCTGTGTTTATCCTGGGTATGTGTAACATGCTCCGTCTACCACCTCTGATGGGAGGCCGTTCCACCTCTCAAGGCTGATTTACACACTAGAGAGCTGAGCAGAAGCTTATTGCACATAGACTGACATTTAGGGGCGTATTCACAGATCTGTTAGTTAAAGGTACACAATTATACGCACGCACGTAACAAGGCAACACCCATGACACTTCCCTCACATGGGAGGGGACGGGTTTTCGGTGACTTACGCCTCCACAGGGCACACTTATCTCTACGTGTGTACTTACGTGCGTATAATACGTATGTGCGTATGTAACTAACCACGCCCTCAAATGGTCATTTAAATGCCCCCCCTGCCCGCTTTCATGTCCGTTCGGAATTCAACCACGCCCCTCCGCACGTATGTCCCCAAATATTATTCACACGTACGTGCCTAATGGACTTCTGTGCGTAAATTTAACGTAAACAGCGTAAATAAAGTTATACGCATGCGCAGTTACTCTGATCTCAAAAATACGCACGGAACTCTGCGGATCTGTGAATGCGGCCCTTACACTCTGCAAACATTTAGGGGCAGATATACTAAACTGCGGGTTTAAAAAAAGTTCCTACATACCAGAGAATGTGAGCAAGAATCTGATTGGTTGGAATCTCCACGTTTCCTTTCCTGCAGCTTAGTAAATCTGGCCCTTAGAGTTGCTTCCTAGCTCAACTTTAATTCAGAGATTAGGCATAAAGCGATGCAGTATTTAAGTTGAATGTACAAAGACAAAGGATCTTCCTTCATGTCAGATATGTGTTTGCGGCCATTATATGGTGACACAGACTTTCTGAGGTCACCCGTGTATTATATATTATAACATGATTGCTGCGTGATGGCGCTGTCTAGTCCTGTATGTATGATACTGGAGATGATCCTGGAGGAGACGGGGCAGCGGAGAGGTAATAGCCGGATGTCTCGGTGTAATTTGCTGAGTTGGGTTTTGCTGTCACTTTATAATCACATTTCTTGTTGTTCTTTCATTATTCCAGCAGAAAAAGCAACATCCCTCCTGTCACCCCAAACACGCATCTCATTAGTCAGGAAGTCCGCCTCCTCGCGGCCGGGTCACAGGACTGCGCTCATATAATTATAATAATATTATTGCATGCACTCTGACCCCAGACGTTCTTCTCCAGAGACAGTAAAAGATTCAGGGCTGATCTGGACTGGAACACGTGTCACGTTATTATAGCGACCTCCACACGCTACACGCATTCAGAACAGAACCGCTAGCAAATGAGTGCAAATAGTCATAACAATGGAAGAAAGGGGTGGAGTTACGTGGCCCATGTACCGTCTGGACGCAGTATCGCAGTATCCCCCGTATCAATTGCAGCAGCTATAGGACGTGTTTAAGTCCAGGACGATGGTGACAACCAAGACTCCTCATCTACCTGAGACCATCACAGAATCATTAACCCTTTAAACATAACAAGAGACGCCTGGAAGTGTTGCGCATGCGCATGACTTGGCTGTGGGCAGCCGCTGTGGACGGCTCTTTGGCGAAAGGGCCGTTTTCTCCTATCCAGTTCTGTACTGGCTGGAAAATCACAGAGGAGATGCAATCAATCAACGTAAGAAAGAAGATTCTATGGTGAATGCTAAATATAAATTTAACCCCGTCTGTAATCCAAATCCTTACCCTAACCATAACCCTCCCTTCACTGCAGCCTTACCCTAAGACTGTCCTTCCATAACCCTAGTCCTCCCCTCTCAGCAGCCTAACCTAAAGACTCCCCTCCTTCTAGCCTAACCCTAACCCTCCCTTCCCCACAGCCTCACCCTAAGACTTCCCTTCCCGCAGCCTAAACCTAACCCTCCTCTCCCCACAGCCTCACCCTAAGACTCCCCTCCCCACAGCTTCACCCTGACTCCCCTCCCCGCAGCCTGACCCTAAGACTCCCTCCCCGCAGCCTGACCCTAAGACTCCCCTCCCCGCAGCCTGACCCTAAGACTCCCCTCCCCACAACCATAGACTCCCTTGTAATACTCATGTGCCCTCCAGACCATTCAGCTCACTTACGCACTCTGCATCGTTCTGAT
>WWET01002680.1:143488-160667 GCA_011038615.1 Limnodynastes dumerilii | reverse complement strand
CCCAGAGCTTCCATCATGTGCCACCTGCCCCCTCCCCCAGCACTCCCTGCCTGACATTCAGCCTAACCCTAATTCCCACCCACATCTTAACCCTAAATCTCCCCCTGTAGCCTAACAACGTGTCTGAAAATGATCACCTACTCACCCATTCATTAAAAAATTATCTAAACCTGTGTATCCCCCCATGCATCCCCCATGTAGCTTCTGTGTATCCCCCATGTAGCGGGCAGCATTGTTTAGAGAGAGTGGAGCGTCAAGCTCTGTGCTGTTAGTGGCAGCTAGATTGCATAAGCGCCCCCATTGTCCTATAGAGTGTAAGCTTGTGAGCCAAGTTCTCTCACTACATATCCATTTCATCTAAGTATCTCAGAAGGACTCTCTGCCTCTGCCTCTCCCGTCTTACCCAGCTGGTTCCAGGGCTCTGTTGATGTGTTGTCTCCTTCACCATCTTGTATGTCGTTCTGTCCTGTTACGCTGTGTGTCCTCTGTCCGCTGATATAGAACATTGGTGGTTTCCTATAGATAAGGTTTAATATTAATCATAATAATAAAAGATCATTGATTCCCATGAAGAGCTCAGAATGTTCCTATAGAGGTGGAATAACTGAACATGGGTCAGATAATAGAAGATCGTGATCCTGGGTCATACATCTAATGAGTGTTACTACACAGGCAAGGGATGGAGTATGAAAAGGCGCCCACACCAGTACAGGGGCCAGTATACAGGTCACCCGGCACCCGGCAATACAGTCATTATCTGTTGATGTGACATAAAGTTTGCTTTATAACCTGGTCTGGAGATGACCCCAAGCCGAGTGGTATAATTAGTCTGTCTACTGTTCCAGCACTGTATGATGGAGGAATGACATCTCAGCTGGTTGGAATACCAGGCAGGGCACATGGTGTGAGAGCGAGGGCTCCGGGACAACATCCTCGGCATGTGTGACATCTTTACGGATCATATGTACTCACAGAATGAAAACAATCCTCGGGACAAAGATTACTGGGGAAAAATGGTGACACCTGAGCAGACATTGGAGATTGCTTATTGGTGCGATCACACAGGTGTTCAAATATTGCAGACATATTAATGCATCCGATGCTCATGGACCTGTCATATAAAATGGGATCTGAGGATCCTTTGGCAGCATGAACTCTTTCTTTTCTGGCTGCTTGAGCAGATCCTGACTGTTATTAGGCAGCCAGGATGCTGTTCTCTCAGGAAGCTGGATGACAGCAGTCATGGTTGTTGCTAAGCAGCCAGTTTGCTGTGTAAACACACTGCTATAGCTTCTACTCTAGGTGCTAGCATGATTAATAGGTCTCAGCTTTTTCCTAACTGAGAGGCTCACCAGCTCCAATTGGCTATTCTGGGCCGTATGCAGAGCTCCAGCCACATTGCAAACGCGACCGGAGTTTTCTGATATGCTCTACTGCGCATGCGCAGTAATTCTGTAACGTAATCTACATTACTTGGTGCAACGTAGATAGCGTATACGCGGTCTTTAACGTATAGTATACGCAATCTACGTTGCAACAAGTAACGTAGATTACGTTACAGAATTACTGCGCATGCGCAAGACCATGTATACGCAATCTACGTTGCAACAAGTAATGTAGATTACAGAATTACTGTGCATGCGCAGTAGAGCATATCGAAAAACTCCGACCACATTTGCAATGCGGCTGGAGCTCTGCATACGGCCCTCTATGTTTAAATACCCAGGAGTAAGAACTCTCCCTTGCTGCTGATATTGTCTGTTCACTGTCTAGGATTGTCTGCTCCAGACTTTGTCTGTTATTGCTTTCCATTCCCTTCTGTGTCTCTCTGTGCTCGGTAACCCTTGTATTGTTTACCTGCCTTGATAATGTTTCTCTGTACCCAGAAACCTGTACCCTTGCCCTATTTCCCAGAGTCTTTGTTCTAATGCATCCTGTGTGTGTTTACCTGTGAAGCTTTATATCTGGATCCGGTGTCCTTGTCATGTCTGAGAGCCCTGCTCACTGTTTTGTCCAGTCTCACAGTCATTTTCCTCCATTGGACCTACTCATTTACTGTCCTTTGTGTTGGCTTATTCCCAAACCATCCTTGCTACTCCAGGAACTGCCACTGGGGGCCACGACCTGCTAGTTGCCTGCCACATGAGCCTATCCCCACCATCAGGGGCCCTAGTGCAGACGTGCCCAGATAGAGTTCGCACCTTGGTGTGTGGTGACCGTAACAGATGTCAAGAAAATGTCGAAATGTGTACCTCAGGAGCTGCTGCGTACTTGGTAATAGCTGGATTCAGCATCTATATTTTGTATAGTTTATTGACAGCAGAAATGTTTGGCTGGATTTATTTGGCGCACACAAATGGGGTGAATGGATTTGATTTGAAAATGATTTATCCAACGTGGAACCGGTTTTAGTGGAGACTCAATCTCTTGTCTTCTTGGTGAACACTCCTCGTGTGTTCTGTGGTATATATGCCCAGAAAACTTGTCATGATTCTAGTAACAATGAATGCATGAAACAAATACAACAGTATTCAACGCCATCTGGAGACTTGTCACACAGCGGCTGCACATTCATGCTGGACATCCCTTGTTCCTCCGTATCCCAGAGGTCCTGCGTTGTGCTGAGATCTGGTGGTAGGGACAACATTGGAGGATGCTGATAGAAGAAGCTTGTAGTGATGGGCTCTGCGGACGTCAGTGGAGGTTTAGACATGCTTAGCTATTTATAGTGTATACTGAGGGAATGTTCATCATGGTCTACACAAGTCAAGATGGAGTCATGTTGTCACAGCAGGAACTGGAGTCATCAGACACATCTCCTCTCCTCTATTGGGGAACATAGGGTAGATCCAGAACTCTGCTTGCAATCCATTTACTAGCGTAGCGTACTTACGCGTTCGTACCTTCTATACACTCCCCTTGGCACACCCCTTGAATGTACGTATTTTGTCCAAGTTCCGCTTTCCATACCCTACCTTAACTTTTGGCCGCGTAACCGCTGTTGTCCGCATACGTACGGATGGACAACATGGACTTGCACAGCTAAGCACGCCCATACTGTACACTTTACATGAATACCCCCGCCTACATTGCGTATTTTAGACGTAGTTTTGCCACGTGTAAAATTGGCAAGCCCACACATACGAATTTATGCATCAAATACGTGAATGACCCATACACTCAGAGCTCCGTTCCGTAACGTAGCGTATTCTCTGTCATGCGCAGTACATGCAAAAAAGCGATTTTACGTGTCTGCCAGGTGTAAATTCGCACACAAGCGTAGTTCTGGATCTGGGCCCATGTGTCATCTTCTTGGTTCCTGGTCTTAGTTGACAAGACTGGAGCTTGGTGAAAAAGATCTCCCTCAGACCATTAATGCAGGGCCATAACTAGGGCGTTGCAACCTGTGCCACCAAACAGAGCACAAGGAGATGGAGCACTCATCCCCCTGTAATCACACCTTAGCCATCCCTATGAGCGGGCTTTATGACTGTCACATGCTATTCGTTTAGTGATCATCTTACTGGCTGCTCCCCTGTGGACATGACAATTGTTAGCTCAATGACAAGTCTCCTCCCCTGCGATTCATCATTGCTTGAGAGGAGCTGGAGCAAAATATCATTACAGCAGAGCTGGGGAGTCCGGGCACGGCTTAGTGCTGACAGTGCTGCAGCTTGTTGTGAAAAATAAAACACTTACAGCCGGCAAGGAGAAACCACTTGCTCTAGGGAGGGAGGCCACGCCCCTGAGTAGCTGCCTAATTTTTTCTTCACTGTAGGTGCGCAAATGTCTGACTACAGCACTGTATTAGTGCAACCTCTGCTCGTCTTCCTTATTGCAAACACCAGAGACCACTGTGAGATAATCCAGAGATCAGCAGTTTCTGAGACTCAAATCACTGCATCCAGCACCAACAACTATACCCGTGTCACATTAGTCCCTTAGATCCCCCCCCCCCTTAATCTGATGCCTGAACATCAGATTAATGGACAGCTGTAATCTACCAGGGAGTTTATATACAGGTGACAATTTACAGATGTCTTAAAGGATAATTCACTAAAAAGGTGAATAAATTGGGTTTTTATTGACACCCTAAAAGGAAAAGGTATTATTATTTTGAGTAGGTGACCCTCAAATCAGAGATTCCCAACTACTACATTTATCTCTGATATGGCTGGCGATGGAGTTATGGCTGGCGATGGTGATACGGCTGGCGATGGGGTTACGGATGGCGATGGGGTTACGTGGTGGTGTTCCTGGAACATTTACCGGTCACTGATTTGGCATGACGACAGTAATGTTGGCTTCTGCACAATAGGTTGTGGCACTTTTTACACAAGTGTTGATTGGTGCCGGCGGTTGCTATCTCTCTCTAGCCCTGTCGTTCATAGAAAGGTCTCTATTGACATATCCTCAGACAGCAGAGCAATGCATGTGCATGGTGTTATTAGATCCAGTGGCTTAATATAGGCTCTGTGGGGAAGCCAGCATAGTTTACTAAAGTTCAGCATTCACATTGCAGCCAAAAGTCTTCTCCAAGGGGCTAATCAGGAATACAATGAGCCCAGAGCACACAGGCCGTCCGGGAAGAGAACATCAAGGAGCCAACACCTAAAATATGCCCCTGAATGTGACGCCGTCCTTGTTCACCGAGTGACCTCGTATCCAATCACGTAGAGAAGCAGCTTTTATAAATCCAACTTGCTGGACAGTCCTGGGGGTGCCTGGCCTATGGGCAGTAATTTTCCAGCCGCACACAGACATATCTGCCGCTTATCAGCTCTGTCTGTGCACCGTCCTATCTGCTCATTCCTATTGATTTGTAGAAAGTCAGCTACAATGCGAGTCATTGATCTCTGAGGCTATAAAGAGGCGTTTTCATACCATGGATCGCTTTATCACCTTCTCCTTTACACTGCTGTTTCTGTTGAACAGGTGATAATATGCTTTTAGTTAAATTTCTGTAATTCCTGCAACAGAGAAAAACCTGATAGAAAGTTGTGGATAAATGTTAGGAAAACAGGAATTTGGTAATGTCTGAAGACGTGGATAGGGGAGCACGCTGGAGAGTAGTATTATCTTGTCTGGTGTGTTAGTTACCGCTTAATGGCAGTGTTTCTGGGGCATTTCTTTCCTTTGTTGCAGGGTCCGTCATGCACCGTCTGTACTCACCTAGAGATTGATTTAGCAACCGCCATTTTGTGTGCCAAGCTTTGTGTCATTGCTGCTTCAGAAATTATATCCAGTGTGGCCAAACATCAGTGTCCCCCATAGACAATGTATTGAAAACCGACCATCTGTTTACCACTGCGCTGCAGCCTGAGTGTGGCGTTCTGGAGCACTGGGACAGGCTTCTTTTACGGACCCTCCAACATGACCCATTCCATTAACTACAATAATACACTCTTGAGCTTCCAACTGTCACTCATCTGTTTTAAATGAATTATCTGATATTTAAAATACTATTTACCTCTTCAACAAAGGTGGTTACCATAGTAACTGACAGCTGGAAACTGAGGAGCAGGGTATTTTGTACCTAATGGAATGGGTCATGTTGCAGAGTCTGGTTTTATGGTGCAACACCTATTTTCTCCCTACTCTGAGACTGAGATATAGATATTTCTAAGCATTACACAATGGATAATTCCTGAGGTATCCCACAGACAGTCACATAACCACTCCAAAATATAAACCTGTGCTGTTACCATAATGTAACACTGAGTCACCGTTAATTCCCAGAGGAGATGTACAATTCAGTTGTCCACAATTGTGTAACGACAGATTTCTCACTTATCCATAATACACTGGAATCACAGACGCCACCATCCAGGTAACTGAATGTGAGGAGGATTCTCTGTCATGTGACCTGCTGTGAACTTGCCCTTACCTTTCCCTGATCCAAGATGGTTACTGCTCCTTCTGAGAGTCCAATATGGATCCTGTTTTAGTTTGAGCCTAGAAATGGCACCTTCTGATTCAGGTCCTGGAGTTATTAATCTGCTTACTATCTTCACTGCCTGCATTTAACTTATTTTTTTATCTCCTTGTCACCAAACCCTGGCATTGAGTGATACCCCCTTACCAAGAACCCCAGCATTGTGTGACACTCCCTTACCAAGAACCCTGGCACTGTGTGACGCCCCCTTACCAAGAACCCTGGCATTGTGTGACCACTCCCTTACCAAGAACCCTGGCATTGTGTGACACCCCCTTACCAAGAACCCTGGCATTGTGTGACACCCCCTTACCAAGAATCCCGTCATTGTGTGACACCCCCTTATCAAGAACTTTCGTATTGTGTGACACCCCCTTACCAAGAACCCCAGCATTGTGTGAAAATCCCCTTACCAAGAACCCCAGCATTGTGTGACACCCCCTTACCAAGAACCCCGTCATTATGTGACACCTCCTTATCAAGAACCCCAGCATTGTGTGACATCCCCTTACCAAGAACCCCCGGCATTGTGTTATGTCCCCTTACCAAGAACCCCGGCATTGTGTGACACCCCCTTACCAAGAACTCTAGCATTGTGTGACACTCCCTTACCAAGAACCCCAGCATTGTGTGACACTCCCTTACCAAGAACCCCAGCATTGTGTGACACTCCCTTACCAAGAACTCTGGCAATGTGTGACATCCCCTTACCAAGAACCCCAGCATTGTGTGACCATCCCCTTACCAAGAACCCCAGCATTGTGTGACCCCCCTTACCAAGAACCCCAGCATTTTGTGACCATCCCCTTACCAAGAACCCCAGCATTGTGTGACCATCCCCTTACCAAAAACTCTGGCATTGTGTGACACCCCCTTACCAAGAACTCCGGCATTGTGTGACACTCCCTTACCAAGAACTCTGGCATTGTATGACATCCCCTTACCAAGAACCCCGGCATTGTGTTACACCCCCTTACCAAGAACCCCCGGCATTGTGTGACACCCCCTTACCAAGAAACCCGGCATTACGTGACCACTCCCTTACCAAGAACTCCGGCATTGTGTGACATCCCCTTACCAAGAACCCCGGCATTGTGTGACACCCCCTTACCAAGAACCCCAGCATTGTGTGACACTCCCTTACAAAGAACCCCGGCATTGTGTGACACCCCCTTACCAAGAACCCTGGCATTACGAGACACCCCCTTACCAAGAACCCCGGCATTATGTGACCACTCCCTTACCAAGAACCCCAGCATTGTGTGACACCCCCTTACCAAGAACCCTGGCATTGTGTGACACCCCCTTGTTACCAAACACCAACATTGTGTTCACATCTCCTTGTTACAGGTGTGGGTCCCCATCGAAAACGGCCCTATTTGGATAGTTCGGAATTGGCTGAGAAATCAATTGCTTATGCCTTTAAAAAAGACACAGCAACCGATCCCCGGATCATTGAACACAGAGCCCCAAATGGTAAGTATCAAATCTAACCCCAAGCCTTTCCCTAATTCTGACCCTAACACTCCCTCCTCGCAGTCTAACCCTAAGACTCCCCTCCCTGTGGCCTAACCCTAAGACTCCCTTTCCCATAGCCTAACCCTAAGACTCACCTCCCCGCAGCCTGACCCTAAGACTCTCCTCCCTGCAGCCTAACCCTAAGACTCCCCACCCTGCAACCTAACATTAATACTCCCTTCCCTGCAGACTAACCCTAAGACTCCCCCTAAACTTAAAAGTGGTGTTGTCGGTGGGTGTGGCGGGTCTGGCGGCCGGCACTTCTGAAACTGAATTGGTGAATGTACTGATCATCATACTCACCCATTTATATAAAAAATTCTAAAATGGCTGCCTATTCAAAATAAAGACAGCTGAAAAAGAACTCTCGGCTGTCTACTTGTTATAGACAGCCATTGTGCAATAAGCCCGGCATTGTGTGACCACCTCCCGTTACCCCGACCTCAGATCCCACCCGCCTGTCTAGCAACACTAGTTCTCTTAGGGCAGAGGCGTCGGAACGGGGGGGAGGCAATGGACCGCTGACGGGGAGGCAACGGGGACCCTTGTAAACTGGGGGAGGCGGCGCCAGGCCGATCATCCCCCTGCTATGAAGACTGCAGAGCTCAGTGTGACGATGGCGCGACCTCAGATCACGTCAGCGTCATCCATAGCAGAGAGGGAGCGCCACCGAGGAGCACAGCAGGAGGAAGAAGGTAAGGTAAGTAAAGCAGAGGGATTATTGGCACTCTGGGAGGCTGAGAAGTGACATGAGGAGATTATTTGGAGGCTGAAGATACAAGGGCTAAATTCCCCCCCCCAAAAAATAAAAAGTTGTGACGTCCCTGTCCTAGGGACTGACCAGGACTTGATGCAGCAATTTCCCCCATTGCAAAAATCACGTCATCAAACCCCGAACCCACCAAGGCATCTACCGCTTCCCCCTGGGATATTCCAGAGGAAAGCTTTGAAAAATGGCGACCCTGGGTGTAACGGGATCATTAGAGCCACTGGAAGACAGCGTAACGGCAGTGTTCCTCAGTAACGAATGGAGCCAGAGAATATTGAGTTTAGAAATAACCACCATCATTGTAGGCTCGCACGACACCTCGGCACTGAATAATGGCTTAGATAAGAACCATCCGGACTTGTCTCCATCCTACACAAAAACTGGTATCTGGAATTATACATTTCCTTCTTATTTGCTCATTGACTTAAACACAAATCACACCAATGCCTCATTAACCCGTCTCACAGTTAGATTCCCTCTGGGCTATTGTGGTAAAATATTTCCTCCAGCATTCATCAGCAGGTCCTCGTGATGTCTGAGACGTATTTAATATGAAGTGTACACAGTCTGCGCCTTCCAAACATCTCCGCACTTATTCAAATGAAAACATTGATTTGGGTCCGAAACTGTATAAAATAAACACTATTTGCAGCGAGCTTCCTTGTTGCTCTAAGCACTATACCAGCAGATTAATTCATGAATACCGCTGCAGGTAATCAATAGCTAGTAATGATCTGCTGTGGTGACAATCGTCACAACCAATGAGTGTGCAAGGCGGTGATGTAAGGGAGGAGAAAGATGTCCGACTTCAGAAATGAGAGAGAGAGTCCAAAACATATGGAAATGTCCAACCAGCTGACGTCATATAAATAAAATTGCCCCAAATTTTGAAGCCTGCTCAAGGTTTGAGATAAAGGACCGGATTCACACTTGCGAGTGTTATTCGTAGGTGCGGAAACACATGTCTCCACACCTACGACAATACTCCATACAGGACAATACTCCATACAGGACAATACTCCATACAGGACAATACTCCATACAGGACAATACTCCATACAGGACAATACTCCATACAGGACAATACTCCATACAGGACAATACTCCATACAGGACAATACTCCATACAGGACAATACTCCATACAGGACAATACTCCATACAGGACAATACTCCATACAGGACAATACTCCATACAGGACAATACTCCATACAGGACAATACTCCATACAGGACAATACTCCATACAGGACAATACTCCATACAGGACAATACTCCATACAGGACAATACTCCATACAGGACAATACTCCATACAGGACAATACTCCATACAGGACAATACTCCATACAGGACAATACTCCATACAGGACAATACTCCATACAGGACAATACGTGGGCATTACGCCGCCTCTTTCTCACTAAACTACTCCATGCAGTCTTTAAAGACGCACGGAGGCAATCTACGCATGTGTAGTAGGTAATTTCGTAAAAATATGCACACAGGCCATAAACTCTATTTATAATGACCATCTGTACCACTAGGCTGCGGCCTACGAGACCTTGAATTTGGCCGTGAGTGTTTCACCTGACTCACGGCAACTGAGAGCCTCAGAGCACACGTATCACACGTCCTGCAATGTTTATCTCGTTCACTGTTGTTTCTCTGATATCTCTGCCTTGGTTTACATTACTTCAGCCATCGGGAGCATAGTTTCCATGACAGGGCTGGGTGTCGTAGAGGTGAACGGCGGTGTCTGTGAGTTGCTGATTACGCGGGGCACCTGGGATACACCTGGAAACGTGCGAGCATCTGTGTGGCATATATATAACTCCTGCGTTACGAGCTTGTCAGTGCACGGCAGCTGCCAATGATAATTATTATTTATGTTCCTAATGAGAACTAATTATCTGTCAGTAATCAGGCTGAACGTTTCAACCCCACCCAATATAGAGGACTAATCATTTCACAGCAAACACCGACTTTACGAAATAATACCAGTGCTGTACGTTTCTGTAACCTGCATATCCGCGATGATCCTGACGCACGATTACTAAAATCATTTCCTTGTTTTTGCCTTGTTTTTTACCAGCGCAAATCCATGCTCCCCGAAGGCTTTCCGACCCATCCAAATCGCGTCCAGACTTCGCGGATTCCTGCTATATTTCATTGCAAGCACGTCAGAGACCATTCCCATCACGCGGTTCTGAATAATGGAATCCACCTTAAATCTTCAAATTCATTCGCACTCAAAATGGCGACAAATCGTAAGTTTGTATATGGCGGTCACCTGTTAGTGCGTCCATGCTGTCATTTTGAATATTAAACCCCTCCTCCCCGCAACTGCGCCTTGCCGCACTGTAAAAACCTGTCAAACAAATTGGATTGTTGGATTAAGCGCAGTGATCGCGGTGATCGGAGAATGCTTTACACATTTTAGTGGTCTGAATCCATCGACGCGTCTTACAGCTCTGGACAGCGAGGCCGGGCTGCTGTGGCAAATGGGCGTGATTCGTATTACAGTAAATGGAAGCGCCGTGCTATGCTTAATGAGCCAGACTTCAAGGTCAACAGCTAAAAACAGCACTCGCTGCTTCAAGTATATATGCTGACCGCTGCTTGCCCACTCAGCCGCACCCACAATACCGCATGGCTCCACCCAGTCCTACCCATCCAGCCTCCTTGCTATGGGGCACGAGGCTGTCGCGCCACTGGGTCCGGGAGGGGTTAATGGAGACATCACACATATGTGATGGCGTATGCATTACTTGCAGATCTGAACGCATTCCAATGAAGAGTTGTCATATGGCCTTATAATAATACAACTGATACACTTGTCTGGCAGACTAGAATGTTGCCAGTAATGGGTGATAGGGGTGACTATAGAATGGAGGTTATGAGGATGCTCTCTGTAATGGGTGGCGGTCTCTAGGATGCTCTCTGTAATGGTTGGCGGTCTCTATGATGCTCTAGTAATGGGTGCCAGTCTCTAGGATGCTCTAGTAATGGGTGGCTGTCTCTAGGATGCTCTAGTAATGGGTAGCAGTCTCGGATGCTATCTGTAATGGGAGGCGGTCTCTAGGATGCTCTCTGTAATGGGTAGCGGTCTCTAGGATGCTCTCTTTAATGAGTGGCGGTCTCTAGGATGCTCTCTGTAATGAGTGGCGGTCTCTAGGATGCTCTCTGTAATGGGTAGGGGTCTCTAGGATGCTCTCTGTAATGGGTGGCAGTCTGTAGGATGCTCTCTGCATTGTATTCTGGTCATATACTGTAAAATACTAGCCAGAAGATATTATATTATTATCAGTTTTTCTTTTCACTTAACTGGCTGCACATCACCTCAGCCTCAGTATACTGTACACCGGCATTGCTTCTATTAAGGTTCTTTATCCTGTGAAAATACCCATCTATAATTGATCCTGTCCACACGTGACCTCTTGCAGATACTTTTTCCAAAGCCACTTTAAGTTCCCAATCCACCTCTGTCTGAGGTCAACAAACATCTCTGGCCAAGCACCATGCAGATAAGTCATTCATAATATAACACATCAAGAGTCTTCCCCACCATTCACACTATAGACACTTCCGAATGTACTTTTGCTATGTCCGCACGGAGAAGTTAAGATAGGGCAAAGGAAGCGAAAGTCAGCTAAATTCCATCCGTCTGAGGGGAGCGCCATGGGAGCGCACTGGCCAGATAAGTGTTGCTATTCCGAGCATTCTCAATCTCTGAACACGGCCCAATGCTTGGAAAGTCAGTGATCTGTTTGGCCATCTTGTGATTTTATTTGACATTTTATTTAATATTGACATTTTTTTTACATTTATGGAGAACCACATGAATTTTGTGGTATGTTTGTGGCTCTAAATTGTGTAAATTATCATGGAAGAAGCCAGAGTATGAGGAGACACGGGTAGACCTGAGGAGACACGGGGAGACACAAGGAGACATGGGGAGACCTGAGGGGACACGGGGAGACCTGAGGAGACACAAGGAGACCTGAGGAGACACAGGGAGACACAAGGAGATATGAGGAGACACAGGGAGACAAGAGGAGACACAAGGACACACAGGGAGACCTGAGGAGGCATGGGGAGACCTGAGGAGACACAAGGAATCATGAGGAGACACGGAGAGACACGAGGAGACACAGGGAGACACAGGGAAACATGGGAAGACACAGGGAGAAACAGGAAAACACAGGGAGATATGGGGAGACTTGAGGAGATACGAGGAGACACAGGAAGACATGGGAAGACAAAGGTAGACACAGGAAGAAGTCATTCTGTGGCAGTTGTTGGCTGATAGGAGGGAATGATGGGTTATTACAGATTATATTGTAGATGTACAGTGTCGGCCCCAATGCCCCTGAGTCTCATAACTGATTATTCCAGGTTTCAGAGGATTGCAGATAGATTGTCCTCGGGTAAGTCTCTATATACATGGAACATTCACTGAATCACCTGGAACATGAATCAGTAGAAACGTTTTATTAATGCCCCGTGATGACTATGAGACCGGCCGCTGACAACGAGGCGAAGCCACAGGAAGCATACAGCTACCAGCCAATGCTGCATCTGGTGACAGACTGGGATCATGGCACAGATTTAGGATGACAAGAGCAGCCTGTCCTTACTGAGGAGCTGAGGATGTGGGTGAGAATAACGCCCTGTAAGGGACACTGATGTCCACTGACCTCCTCCCTGTGAGGGACAGTGACGTCCACCTGGCCACCGACTTTGTTTGGACTCCTCTCAGAATGACAGTTTTATTTTTGTAGATTTCTCATTTTTTTTATGAAAATAATGACAATAATCGTGAGACAACATTGTCACTCTCCTGATGAGACGTGGATCTGGGTCCATCTCATTCATGTGGCTCGAAAGATCACTGAGTGAACCCCATGAATCACACAAACCTTCTCCCCATCCCAGCTCCTGTGCTACCTGCACCCTCTGGTCTCCCCAGGTGGAGAAAGCTGGAATTTAGCCAGAATAAGAGATGTTATAGCGCCATCTTCAGGATGAAAACCAGTAACCTGTCTCTATCAGCAAAGTTGGGGTAATATTTAATGAGTGGAGATTTGCAGCAATGATCGTTTCGCAGGAGGGAGAATTTCCAGCCACACAATTGTTTGATTCTGCCTTAGAATCTCCATTTTCTTTTAATTTGTAAAGTCTTATTTCTAGACTATGG
Organism: Limnodynastes dumerilii; assembly: GCA_011038615.1. Classification (NCBI taxonomy): domain Eukaryota; kingdom Metazoa; phylum Chordata; class Amphibia; order Anura; family Limnodynastidae; genus Limnodynastes; species Limnodynastes dumerilii. The sequence goes on along the minus strand of WWET01002680.1, from coordinate 147,249 downwards.
ATATAAGGAGTCAGCTCCTGCTCCTGTATGGGGGAATTCCCCCCATATCCCCCACAATCTCTCTCTTTTACCCTCTGCATCTCTTTCATACTTCTTAAAAGTCTTGGTTCCTTTCTAGTATGTGCTGTGAAAGTAGGATTCAGGAGAGCAGAGAATCTGAGTTACAGAGGAGGAGCTGAGATTCACAACATTTTCCTAAAATTAATAAACGCTTATATGATGATTATAATTGATTATTATAATTAAAGCATCCAGGTGGATTGAATAATGCTGGAGATATTTTCCATATTTGTGCCATGTACCAAAGGTTGATGCCCCAACTGAGGGAGAAGTCACAATATCACTGGGGGCCCTGGACCTCAATGCAGTCTCTTGGTAGTGTTGTGTCTCTTCAGTCCTGACCAGGAGACAATCCTTCCATAGTCTCTCTCATCAGCATGTTTCCTACAACTTGACGAATGTGACTTCTATAGAGCATTTTTCTCAGCACAATTCACATTCTGGATACCAAGTGGCTGAGTTTTAAAGACAATTCCATGTATGAAAGATGAGGAATCTTTGAATGATGAATATAAAGTGTTCCCCAGGATATTACTGACCTCAAACAGTAGAAACAGGTTTCCCAAGATGGTGGAACCTACTTATACAACATGTGCTCCCAGAGATGGCTGTGGTCTCACTGATGTTGAGGATATGGCCAGTTACTGTTCTTGCATTATCCCCATTATTCTATAGTGTCCCCGATGGATCTCTGCAATCTGGCGTGTTCTTGCTATGACCGAGCAGGGTCTCTCTGGCCTCTGGCGTGTTCTTGCTATGACCGAGCAGGGTCTCTCCGGCCTCTGGCGTGTTCTTGCTATGACCGAGCAGGGTCTCTCCGGCCTCTGTAATTTCTGTAGACTGAGACGGAGGATCTCGTGCTGCAGTCTTTCCTGGGCGCTGAATCCACCTGTAACACATGTACACAGACATAATCATTCTGGACATAGTACAAAGGAAGACGCGGAGCCTACAACCATCCAGATGGCATTCATTGGATATCGGAAGCTGAGGAACAAATGATCTCTAACAAGATAATGGTTCCAGCTTGTCTGAAGACAGTGTTCCCTCAGCACATGGAAACCATTCAAGAATTGTGAAATTCAGTCCATTATTCCCTCTATACCGTGTCAGAGCAGCAGAGATGAGGTCAGTATTGGCCAATATTCATCTGTAGTTTACAGGGACGAGGACATAAATTATTCCTCAGTGACCGGAAGCAGCCAATGAGAGTCCATTACTTTTAGTCTTGGTTTATATGAATTTATTGATTCATTCATATATTGATTGATTTATTGATACTGTCGCCTGTGTGGAACTAAACCCTGATGTAACGACAATCTCCCCACCAGAGCTGATTTTGTTGGGTATTTCATAATTTCATTTCTTGAAAGTGATCTGTCTGAATACATATAATCGGAGCGGTGAACGACACAATCGCAGCGACTGCAGGCATCCGATGATGTGTTCTTGCTGTATTCAGCCTTCCGTTCCAGCAAGCAGAGGCCACGCCCCTTTCACGCTGACTTACGATTCATGGATCCTTCCTTAAAATTTCTTAAAGTGCACTGGGGGCACATTATGAGTGACAGACAAATAGAGAAGCATCTTCTATATAGAAGGCGATTGCTGTTCCTCACCTTTATTCCAAATACACAGGACATGGGAACACAGACCTGTGTCAGGTACAGGGGACAGGAGCAGAGGCCTCAGTGCCTGGTGCAGGAGAACCTTGGTGATGGGGATGAGAGAGACAGAGAGGGAGAGAGGAGAGAGAGAGAGAGAAGAGAGATGTTTACAATGAACATATTGGTGCGAGCCTGGGAGCTACGTTCATAATATTTACTTAAACGTGCCCTCCGCTGGCTGTCCCGCGATGACAATCAAGCTTTTTCCAGACAGGATGCCTTTGTCTGATTGAAGTCCCGTCAGAAGTCTGCTCATACGCAGTGGCTCTCCTCTGGGACTTAGTAAAAATGAAGCCCCAGCATGAAAAACACTGTGCATGAGCAGGTTCTTCATGTCGGGATCAGCACCTGCGAGCAGAAGTGTCTGCTATTTGTATATATTCCAACGGTCTCCTCATATCTATCCCCCTTTTCCTCAGCTATTAGGGGAAGAAAAAGGGGGTTATATGGGGAGATCGCTGATAGTCTGAGCTGACGTTATTTTAACTCTCAAGGCCTCATTTACAAAAGGTGTTTTTTGGCAGCGATTATGAATTTATATTGACGCAAATTTTTTTTTAATCGCACTTTTGGCTGGGTATTGGTAATCGGCATCGATAGGCAGCGATTTTTCCATGGAGAGATCGCCGTGATTTTCTGTATAAAATCACGGCAATTTTCCATAAAAAAATCGACACCTATTATGGCCCATTTGTGACACTTTTTTTTTAAGAAATAAAAAGTTTTATCAAAATGACTAGCGCATCATGCTTATAACCCTTAACATGCAGGCGCTGATAGTACTAGAAGGCACAGCATGGTCATGTATTTCAGTGACGTCATAAAGACTATAAAAGGGGGACCTCTAATGACTGAATGGTCATTAGCAACAAAACCCCGAAGACGCCGGACCGGGATGCCGCTTCCAGCCACAGAAGAAGAGGAAAACATAAATCAACAGGTCCTGATCTGCAAGCAAGTCACCCAAGATGGATTACAACTAAACTGTGAGTTTTTAATGTCATTTACTCATAATTAAAAATGGAAGACAAACATAAGGGACTTCAGCACCAAAGTAACATATACAACTGGATATTAACACATCATTTATTTTTGGCATTCTAAAGGCTGATAACAAGCAATAATAATATATATATGGGCACATGATTTTTGTAACACAACGCTAGGGGAATTAGACAGTTTCTGGCCAAAGCACGGTTATTTCACAATGCGACATTTGACGAGTGGGCAGAAGCATTTATATAGGATCTAAGGAGGCTAGCATATTAATAAATACAGTCGATTGTGTAATTTTTATGTGTAAAATGCATGTAAATATTGTTGTTTTTTTGGTGGTAAATTTACTTTTTTTTACAGATATTCCTCATAGCGCAGCATGTCATTAACCCTTGCCAAGCTGGTGCTTATAGTACTATAAGGCACAGCATGGCCAGAAACACATTGTCATGCTCTACCTTCTAGTACTATCAGCGCCTGCATACTAAGGGTTATAAGCATGTTGCGCTAGACATTTTGCTCTGAAAAACACGTCAAAGATGTTGAAGTGTATGGCGCTTTCTATGACCAGACATTTTACTAAGTGATGCTTAGTAAATGCGGCGATTGCTATGTTTGACATTGAAAAAATCGCTATGGCTATGGTTGCCATGGGGATTTTTTAAAAGGCAAAAGTCCCAGGACTTTGCCTTAAGTGAATGCGGCAATTACACAATCGCCTCTAAACTCCCGGGATTATGGCTGATTTTTACTAAATCGACCTTTGTAAATGGAGCCCTCAGAGCGGAAGGTAAAACGCCACTCTGAGGCTTAGTAAATATGATGAAGCGCTTGCCCGCACTGAAATGAATGGGCTGGCGAGGTCATGTGGTATTTACATGGATCGCCATGGAAACTACAGTTTTCCATGGCAATCTTTGCTTTGTAAATAACATTAACTTCATTTTCATGCGCTAATGCCCATTTTCACATGAAAAAGAGCATTAACATATAAACAGAATTTTATAAATAAAGCACAGATAGAGAGAGAGTAAGAAA
>WWET01002680.1:98953-109254 GCA_011038615.1 Limnodynastes dumerilii | reverse complement strand
CCCTCTCTCTATCCTTGCTCTCCTCCTCTCTGTCCCCGCCCTCTCCTCCTCTCTGTCTCCGCTCTCCCCTTCTCTGTGTCCGCTCTCTCCTCCTCTCTGTCCCCGCTATCTGCTCCTCTCTGCCTCCGCTCTCTCCTCCTCTCTGTCTCTACTCTCTCCTCCTCTCTGTCCCCGCTATCTCCTTTACTCTGTCCCCGCTCTCTCCTCTCTGACTCCACTCTCTCCTCCTCTCTGTCTCCGCTATCTCCTTTACTCTGTCCCCGCTTTCTCCTCTCTGTCCCACTCTCTCCTCCTCTGTCTCCGATTTCTCCTCCTCCATGTTTCCGCTCTCTCCTCCTTTCTGTACATGCTCTCTCCTCCTCTCTGTCTCCGCTCACTCCTCCTCTCTGTCTCCGTTCTCTCCTCCCCTCTCTGTCCTCCTCTCTGTCCCTGTTCTCTCCTCCTTTTTGTCCCCGTTCTCTCCTCTTCTCTGTCTCCGCTCTCTCCTCCTCTCTGTCCCTGCTCTCTCCTCCTCTCTGTCCCTGCTATACCCTCCCCTCTGTGTCCGCTCTTTCTCTCTCCTCCTCTCTGTCTCCGCTTTCTCCTGCTCTGTTCCCGTTCTCTACTCCTTTCTGTCCCCACTCTCTCCTCCTCTCTGTCTCCTCTCTCTCCTCCGCTCTCTCTCTTCTCCTTTCTGTTGCCTCTCTCTCCTCCTCTCTGTCTCCGCTTGTCTTCGCTCTCTCCTCCCCTCTCTCTCTCCTCCTTTCTGTCTCTGCTCTCTCCTCCTCTGTCTCCTCTCTTTCCTCCTCTCTGTCCCCGTTCTTTCCCCCTTTATCTCTTCTTTCTCCTCCTCTCTGTCCCCGCTCCTTCCTCCTCTATGTCCCCGCTCTCTCCTCCTCTCTGTCCCCACTCTCTCCTCCTCTCTGTTCCTGCTCTCTCCTCCTTTCCGTCCTCGCTCTCCTCCTCTCCGTCCTCGCTCTCCTCCTCTCCGTCCTCGCTCTCTCCTCCTCTCTGTCCCTGCTCTCCTCCTCTCTGTCTTTGCTGTCTCCTCCTCTCTGTCTCCGCTTTCTCCTCCTCTCTGTCTCCGCTCTCTCCTCCTCTCTGTCCCCGCTATCTCCTTTACTCTGTCCCCGCTCTCTCCTCTCTGTCTCCACTCTCTCCTTCTCTCTGTCCCACTCTCTCCTCCTCTGTCTCCGTTTTCTCCTCCTCCATGTTCCCGCTCTCTCCTCCTTTCTGTACACGCTCTCTCCTCTCTGTCTCCGCTCACTCCTCCACTCTGTCTCCACTCTCTCCTCCTTTCTGTCCCCACTCTCCCCCTCCCTGTCCTCGCTCTCCTTCTCTTGTCCCAGCTCTCTCTTTCTCTCTGTCCCCGCCCTCTCCTCCTCTCTGTCTCCGCTTACTCCTCCACTCTGTCTCAACTCTCTCCTACTTTCTGTCCCTGCTCTCTCCTCCTCTCTGTCCTCACTCTCCTCCTCTCTGTCCTCGCTCTCCTCCTCTCTGTCCTCGCTCTCCTCCTCTCCGTCCCCACTCTCTCCTCCTCTCTGTCCCCGCTCTCTCCTCCTCTCTGTCCCTGCTCTCTCCTCCTCTCTGTCTCCTCTCTCTCCTCCCCTCTCTCTCTTCCTCTCTGTCCCCGCTCTCTCCTCCTCTCCGTCCCCGCTCTCTCCTCCTCTTTGTCCCCGTTCTTTCCTCCTCTCTGTCCCCACTCTCTTCTCCTCTCTGTCTCCGTTCTCTCCTCCTCTCTGTCCCCAGGTTATTCTGTCAGCATTTAAGTAGCAGCAGGTTAACTGTCTGCGCTTGCACCATTCCACTCACATACTGTAGTACACCCCCACATTACTCCTGAATCATTATCTTCAGCCCTGACGCTGTCACTTTCAGATCTCTTTGTGTCATAAATCAGTAGATTCTGAACCAGGGATTGTAAATTGTGTTGCTTGTATCGGCACATTGGGGTAGATCCAGAACTACGCTTTTCCGCGATTTTCCGCGTGGCGGAGACGTAAATTCGCAGTTACGTACGCACTGCGCATGCGCGCCACAGAAAATACGCACATTCACGTAGCGTAATTGTGAACGTATGGGAAATTCACGTATGTGTCACGTAAATACTTACGTGTGGGCGGGCCAATTTTACGTTAGTCAACAATACGTGCGTTTTACGTGAAGTAGGCGGTGGGTGGTATTTAAAGTGTACAGTACGGGCGTGCTAAGCTGCGTACGTTCACGTAGTCAGTACATCCGTTAGCGGACGTATGCTGTTACGTTATAAAAAGTTAAGGTAGGGTTTGGGTAGCGTATTTTGACAAAATACGTCCGTGCAAGGGGTGTGCCGAGGGGAGTGTAGCGAACTTACGTGTACGAAAATACGCTCCGCGAATAAACGTACGGCACACGTAGTTCTGGATCTACCCCATTGACAATAAGATGGCAATAATGTATTCAGCGTGATGACAGTTTAGCGGCAGCGACATTTGACATATGAAGCCATTATGCATTTGTCATTCCGCTGATGAGAATCAGTCTCCTCTCTAACAAGGCATGAAGAAAGCGGGAGTCCTTCTACACCATAATAAGGGCATTAAAGCTCCATCAGTGGAGCGGAAGATTCATCTCAGTGACAGGTTTCAGGGGAAAGAACATCACTCTGTTCCCTGGAATACTCCTATATCTGCAGACACAGGGTATAAGGAAGAGGCACAGGGCACCTGCGATAGAATGCCCATCCATGGAGGCTCTGTGGATCTATGGACAGAAGGGCTATCATTTATAAGTTATTATTATTATTAGAGTGACACTAGGCTGTGGGTCACAATAATAGATTGTCTGAATGATTATTGCGCAGTTAATGGCTATGAGCAAATTTTTGGATCACCCACACAACTCTTCAAAAAACGCACTGGTGCAATAATCCTTCAGTCAAATGAACGCCACGACCGCCGCTAAGCCAATCCAATGGGGGAAGACGCAGGGTGCTGGGAAGATAGTGTGGGTTATATCATGAACCAGAGACGTCATATAGTGTGTGGCCAAACTAACCCAAAACCTGACCCAGACTTAAGTAAAGGGAATGTTTTCCGATCCTGGCGTGTGTGCTTTAGCCAGCAGTAGAACAGTAGAATGAGTCTGGATGTAGACATCACACAGATGAGAAGGGAAATATTTACATTGTACAGTCAGGGAGTTTCAGCTTTTTACATGGGAACAGTGCGGAGGCTGTAACATAGGGTTCTGGTATCGTTAGAACCATACATCCGAGAGGAGTGGACTCGGCTTCAGATCTCCAGGTGCAGAAAAAGTGTAAGTATGGATCTGCATGGTTACACCAGGTAGGGCCTCAGCTTAAATATGGATAGTTTCCATGTTGCTGGAACTCTTCATGTTCCATAAAGATTGAACCTATGTTTTTTGCAGACACAAGATGGATGAATACATGAAGTTGGGACCTATGATGTCTGGAACTATGAAGGCTGGAACAATGATGAACAGTATGGAACCATGCTGTCTGGAACTAAGAAGCCTTGACCAATGATGATTAGTATGGAACCATGATGTCTAGAACTATGAAGGCTGGACAAATGATGAATAGTATGGAACCATGATGTCTGGAACTATGAAGGCTGGACCAATGATGAATAGTATGGAACCATGATGTCTGGAACTATGAAGGCTGGACCAATGATGATTAGTATGGAACCATGATGTCTGGAACTATGAAGGCTGGACCAATGATGAATAGTATGGACCCATGATGTCTTGAACTATGAAATCTGGACAAGCGATGAATAGTATAGAACCATGATGTCTGGAACTATGAAGGCTGGACCAATGATGATTAGTATGGAACCATGATGTCTGGAACTATGAAGGCTGGACCAATTTTGATTAGTATGGAACCATGATATCTAGAACCATGATGTCTGGAACTATGAAGGCTGGAGCAATGATGAATAGTATGGAACCATGATGTCTGGAACTATGAAATCTGCACCATTGAGGAATCATATGGAATCATGGTGCTTGTAACTATGAAGGCTGGACCAATGATAAATATTATGGAACCATGATGTTTAAAACTATTTTGGTTCATATGATGGTGCTAGATCTGTGATAACTGAACCTTTGAAGATAGATTAAATGGTGACTGGAACTGTGATGGCTGAATCTTTGAAAATTAGAGCTATGAAGGTTAATCCTATGAAAGGTGGAATTATGATGTTTGGAACTTTGAAGGTTAAATCCATAAAGATTATAAATATGAAGGTTGGAGCTATGATGTACGGCCCTTAAGGTTAGGCCTACTAACATTGGAATAATGATGACTGGATCCATGAAAAATGGACTATGATGGTTGAAGCTCTGATGGTTTAGGAACCTTTAATGGATGAATCTATAGTTGCTGAACCTTGAAATTTGAAGCTATGATGGTTGGACTTATAGCCATAAAACTAAAGCGTCTTCTACCCCAGCACACACTAAGAGGAGTCTGCAGAGCCTGATCTCTCTTGTCTGCTACAATCTTGCTGTATTAAATCTCTTGTTTGGATGATGGTATTGATTTGATATAGGAAGGAAATGAATATAGACTATATCAATATTTTCACTTGACTAACAGTGCGTACATTTTACTCTTTATTCAGTCGATCAACCAAGGGGTCTGCGGCCTTTGCTTCGTCATATGTGCTGCATGAGCTTCCTACATATTCAGGCACTGATTACCTGGCTAGTCCAGTCCTCACCTGGGCTTATTCACACCTACACAGAGAAAGTGTTTACCCTGGTGTGAGTCACAGTTGATTGGGCGGATAGGTGTCTGTGGCTCACAGAGGTGTGTGACGTGTCCTAGCAGAGGAAGCTGCTGTCCGATGACTGATCAATAACGAGGCAGGAACAAATATCACCTGATGACACAGCCTGGCACAAACAGACAACTGAGTGAGCAAGCGATCTAGTGTTCACACCGCTATCTGGACACCTTTCTGCTACATAATCATCGGCTCCGAGGCAGATAACACATTTCAAACAACTGATCCTTTACATGAGGCTGAGTCCCCAAACTATCACCAAAAGTGGGCGCTCTTGTAAAAGTTATCTATGTTTAATTGCAGGAGAAGTAAATGTCACTGATGGAAACAGTATTAGATATCTGAGGTGATATATAACAGTGTAATAGTAACACTGGTCAGTATCTATGTAATAATAATAATAATCATAATAATAATCATCATCATCATAATAATAATAAAATAATATTAGAGATGAGAGGTGATAAATAACAGTGTAATAGTAACACTGGTAAGTATCTGTAAATTAATAATAATATAATAGTATTGGAGATGAGAGGTGATAAATAACAGTGTAATAGTAACGCTCGTCAGTATCTGTGTAATAATATAATAATATAATAGTATTAGAGATGAGAGGTGATAAATAACAGTGTAATAATAACGCTGGTCAGTATCTGTGTATTAATGTAACAATATAATAGTAGTAGAGGGAATGTGACACAGATACAATACATCGCAGCAATTTCTGACCCTTTGTAATGCGTTAAACTCTAACCCCCTGACACTCATCATGGTGTTACTCCGGTGTAAATCTCACCCCCTGACACTCATCATGGTGTTACCTCGGCGTAACTCTCTCCCCCTGACACTAATCATGGTGTTACCCAGGTGTAACTCTCACTCCCTAACACTCATCATGGTGTTACCCCGGTGTAACTTTCACCCCCCTGACACTCATCATGGTGTTACCCTGGTGTAACTCTAACCCCCCTGACACTTATCATGGTGTTACCCTGGCGTAACCCTGTATTTCACGTGTCACCCCCTCATATTACGCTCTACAAGCACCAGCACCATTTGACTTCACAGAGCATCACTCCCCACACCACGGGTCTCCCTCTGCTGACCGTGCAAGAGATTGCACCTCACGGATCTACTTCCAGTCCTGTCATTCTTCTTCACTAATTCCGGGCAACAACCTTGTTCCAGATCAGGACTGTGACTTCACCATTGAAAGCCATCTTCATGGAGCACAGTCTCCATGCTGTGGACCCAGAGATTGCACATTATGTATGGTCCTTATGCTTGTGAGCTGTCCAGCTGCTGAAGGTTGCACCTGGCTGTTGTGTTATAGGACAGCTCTGAACCCTCTGATAACAGTCTTAACTACATAATAGAACTCAAAACCCAGCGCACAAAGGAATGCTGCTAGAGACCTAACCAACCACTGAAACACCTATGGTTAAAACAAGAAATATGGCAACAATGTATGTTAAAGTCCCAAATACGACGCCTTCTTTCTTCTTTTAAATGTGGGTGCTTCTTAATTCTTTGTAAAGCCTTAACCGTGGAACATCAATAAAACTCCTCCCCTTCAACTCTCTTACGGACGCTCATAAATTATTAAGAGCCCATATACATATAAAGGAAAAGAAAGAAAGAACGGTTAAAAAATAAATAATGACATAAAGTTCAATAAAACATTCATAGAACAGCTAGCCAACGCGTTCCAAGTGCAAGAGAGGACACGTGGAGATGAAAAAGAGTGCTGCACACACAATGAACCTCACTCAGCCCGGACTTCACAGGAATCAGCTGTACTGAACACAAGCTCCACTTATTAACCACCGACGCGTTTCAGCTGTCTCTCACACCTTTTCTCAAGGTGCACCTGATGGCAGGGCAGGTTTAGGAGCAGTGCTTATATATTATGATAATGAATGGATCTTCTCCCAGGTAATGACTTGTCTACCTAGCGGTTGCAGAGGGGGATATGAGGATATGTCAGTCATCTCCTGACTTCCAGCCATCGCTGTGAACATCGTGGAGACACGACCCGAGCCAAGTCCCCTCCCGGAAAGGTAAACACCAGGAGAAGCTTCCAGCACCAATATCATGCGCCTAGGTACAGACTCCGGGGTGAAGCCGGGACAGTCATAGCGGAGAACACGGTGAAATGTTATTATTAACAGCAATTATTTATCCTGAGCAAGTACAACAATAATGAGCTATTATAAAGGTACTATTATAAAGCTGATATAACGGGTCAGAGGGTGTGACATAAAGGCAAGAGAGAGCTCATGAGGGGAGATTAGAGTGGAGCTACAGAGGATTCTAGAGGGAGGACAGGCAGGAATGAGGGTGCCAGATAGCACACCTGGGTGAATAATATGGGGCACGGGTCAGGTGATAGAGACTGGGACATACAATAATTTAAGTCATTCCTGTCAGGAGAGAGCTGGAAGGACTGTTGTTTAGCTCATTTTCTAAGGAACACGCAGGAAAGGGGTCTCACCGAGACGAGGATCCATAATCCATACACACCCCTGAGTCTGTCCCCATATGATTCCTGCTCCAATCCAGCTTGGCAGCAAACATATCAAGACCTAAATGACCAACGCTCAGATTCTGGACCCTCATTAGGTGTTTCTCAGGCATCAACATGGCATTCTCAGGGCCGCTGGGATACTTAGCCATGGTATCCTGAGGGATTCTGACTTATTGAACAATGGTATCCTGAGGGATTCTGGGATACTGAGCCATGGTATCCTGAGGGATTCTGGGATACTGAGCCATGGTATACTGAGGGCTGCTGGGATACTGAGCCATGGTATCCTGAGGGATTCTGGGATACTGAGCCATGGTATCCTGTGGGATTCTGGGATACTGAGCCATGGTATCCTGAGGGATTCTGGGATACTGAGCCATGGTATTCTGAGGGATTCTGGGATACTGAGCCATGGTATCCTGAGGGATTCTGGGATATTGAGCCATGGTATTCTGAGGGATTCTGGGATACTGAGCCATGGTATCCTGAGGGATTCTAGGATACTGAGCCATGGTATCCTGAGGGATTCTGGGATACTGAGCCATGGTATCCTGAGGGACTCTGGGTTATTGAGCCACGGTATTCTGAGGGCTGCTGAGATATTGAGCCATGGTATCCTGACTCTGGGATATTGAGCCATCACTATGTATTTTCTCCGGATTCTTATCTTTTTTCTGACACAAATTATTCTGAGTGATAACGGTTATCGGTTCATTGGTTAAATGCGGCTGAACCACAGCACCGACCCCAGTCACAGCCACAAATAAGTGGAAGGTATGAGTGCTAATCCTGCCAACTCCAGACTCCGGCATCTTCCGTGTCCTGAGGAAGAGCTCTGGTTGTGAGCAGGATGACAGGTATGTCCTTGCTGTGTCAGCCACTGATGACCTCGGGCAGAGAGTGGACATATAATTGCTGATCTGCGGAGTCTGTGAATTCTGAGCACCGCACAGGCTGGAAAACACTTTGTAAAAAGCATATTTTATGGACAACTTACACCCAATTTCAAGCCAAAAAACTCATTGGATTTGCACCTGTCCAACATCTATTTTGATTAATGATGATATTAATTATGAAGTTGTTAATCATGACAGTAACAATAATGATAATGACGATATTAATAATGACAAAGATAATGATGACAATTGATGAAGATACTGTTACCAGGCTGTTCCCAGTTCGTGGTCTTCACTAGGGATCCTGATGGTGGAGACAGGCTTGTGCAATAGGCACCCAGCAGTTCACGACCCCTGGAAGACTGCTCCAGGTATAATAATGAGGCAGAGCTCATACACAGCACAGACAATGATGAATGGAGTCACAGGAAAACAGTGTTTATTAGTGTACAAACAACACAGGAAATGGAGACTAGTGAGCTCGGTGCAACTGGGAAACACCTAAACACAGAACTAAACGATACGCCCAGAAACTATAACACTGAACATCCAGATAATAAACATTCACAGGGAAGGACTAACATAGACAATTGGATAAATGCATATAAACAAGACAGGGCTAACAGAGAAGACTGGAGAACATGGAAAATACAAGCAAACAGGGGTATTAGCAAATACAAGGGCACATAAGCACATGAAGAAGGAAACTGGGAACAGCAAACTCACAAAAGGCCCAAGGAAGTAACAAGGAGGAGGTCAGAGAGCACACAGGCAACAGAAACGCAGGATAAGTAATTAATGACCAGCAGCTAGCTCAGAGAGAGGAAGTCCTATATGAGCAGGCCGACCAGATGCTGCATATTTAAATTATAATGAGAAATTTCAACAGTGGTCCCTAGGGGAAGGTCAGGATAATGTCCACAATCTGGAGGCACACAAATGTCCAAGATTACCCCTAGGGGCATATCAGGATACTACAAGTCCATGATGTAACATCCTAATGATGAGGGTACTGTTGATGATGAAGATATTAATTCTGAAGATATTAATCATGAAGATACTATTGATGTAATATTGATGATGAAGATAATTATGACAATATTAAGGATAAAGATAATAATAATAACAATAAAAATGATGAAGATACTGATGATGATAATACTGATGAAGATATTAATGATGATGATGATAATGATGATGGTAATACTAAAGATAAAAATGAAGAAAATGCCAATTATGATGGTAATACTGATGAAGATACTGATGCTAAAGATAATATTGATGATGATGAAAATAATGATGATGACGATGATGATGACGATACTATTGATGATGATAATGACGAATATGGTGATGATGATGATAATAATGATTATGATGAAGATAATATTTATGATGATGATGATGAGGATACTATTGATGATGATAATAATGATGATGGAGATAATATTGATGATGATAATAATGATGATGATGAAGATATTGATGAGGATAATAATGATGATATAACTGATGATGATAATAATGATACTAATAATTATAGACTGGACACTCAGGAATTTTCTACCTGATCTGAGCACATTGGGCCGTATTCAGAGATCCGTTTTTTCTCCGTTTTCCGTGAGTATTTTTAAGTATGTTTCAACTTCGCATGCATAGTAACGTTTTATACTATGTTCACGTAGACTATATGCGTTGAAGTGCCTCACGGACGGACTTGTAAATCGGACGTGGGTAAATATGCACGGATCTCCCACGGAGGAATTTACATAGAAATGGGCGGGGGGCATTTAAATGAAGAGAAGTCGATTATAAAGATACACACGGACGGAGGACACATAAGGCCTGATCCAGATCAACGATGTAGCGCTGAGCGTGCTAACGCTCAGCGTTACATCGCTGACTCCCCCCTGGCACTCCCCCTGTGCGGGCGTATGGCCCCTTCCTTACGCCGGGTGAAGGCTACCCTACCTTCAGCCGGCGTAAGGAAGGGGCCATACGCCCGCACAGGGGGAGTGCCAGGGGGGAGTCAGCGATGTAACACTGAGCGTTAGCACGCTCAGCGCTACATCGTTGATCTGGATCAGGCCCATT
>WWET01002680.1:69968-77847 GCA_011038615.1 Limnodynastes dumerilii | reverse complement strand
AAAATGAAGGAAAAAAAGAGAGACAGAGAAAAGGCATAGATATTGGCAGCGGCTGGGTACCACGGGGGCCCCTGTTCCTATGAAGCTGTGTATATGTGAGATAAATCACCTGCTTCTCCTCCGGTAATAGAAGGGGCGCTACGTCCTGTATTGATTTACATATTGGGGTAATGTGTGACCCCAGGATCCACTGGTCATTAGTCCTGCTCTGTAACCAGCGCTGTGCTACTAAAATAGACCCCTAAGGCCTGGAATACACTGACAAACAGCTTATAAATACCCTCCTCGCGGTTATTTGTGCCCGGTGCTGAAAGCTGTCATCTCTGTGTGGTCGATGCTGGGGGACAAGGGACAGTCACAGCTTAACCCCTTGTGCATCAGACGTGATCTCTGTCCTGTCACGTGACACATGGCGTGGGCTCAGGTAACACGATTGTTTCACACATCTCGGGATGTCCATGGACGGGGTGTGAGAATCGCCCCAATGCCCCCGTCAGCTTCTGTGTCTTGCTATATATCCAGCTAATGGCGCTGATCCCTTGCACAGTGCACATGGCACAAGCGCGGACTGTGATTGTTGGGGTGGAATGTTTCACTCCAAAGCGCACGCAACGGGTCCTCTGGATGGCGTTTAATAACGACACAAAGCGTATAGGGACCAAGCTGCCCGGTCCAATGCCGCTTCATTACCTAATATGTCACCACGTGTAATAATGCGAGCACTTCACTAGACAGCGGATCGCACTAATCTGGAACAATATGAAGATTTTTTTAACGGTATATAGAAAATATTTGACAACAAAATTATTCCCTGGAAGCGATTGCGTAACTATAGTAGAGATCAATACACGTGCGGTCAGAAATAGGACGTGGAGCGGGTGCACTTGCTTGGACACCCCTTTACTGTACATTCTCTACATACCTGAATCTGTATACGCCCACAGCACACCACAGCTCACGTTACGTCCTGGTCTGAATGATGTGATTGAGAGCACATAGGTGAGATAATAAAGCACCGATGCATCACGCCAGCTGAGGGCGCCCCCTGTGGATCGGGCCAGTGTGTCTGATGACGGTATGAAGAGGGTAGGGCATCCTCTAGATGTGATTGGACTATAACATCCTCTGTGGTCAGTGCTGGAACAAGGGACCTATTTCACAGCCTGGACGCTTTGCCTCAGTCATCCGGCTATTCTCTGATTAGAGGGACACTGTTGCTTCAGAACCTGCGCGTTTCACTGAGCATCTACTGTAAAATGCGTTGTTCTGCAAAAGACTCTGCCAGGATCTTTATGGAGCAGAAGTGGGGCAGGGGGCTCCGAGCTGTATATCTGGAGACTCAAAACGTTTAGAGGACACTGAGCTGGGACCCCCTCCCCCTGTACCAATGACATTCCCGGCCCCCCCTATTACCAGTTATCTGTACCAGTCAGGAGATGGCAGAGGATGCGCTAATAACACTCACATTTCTTTATACCGCGGCTAAATTTAACGGGGATTAAACCCTCTGCACTGTGGAGAGACCGGCCGGTCATGAGGTCATGCTGGGAAATGTATTTAGCTTCCATCTTCTTTAGACGGTCCAGATAAAGGAACATCCCAGTCATGACACATTATTCCCCCATTACCATCACTGCATTCACATCCAACCCAAGAACATAACGCTCCAAACAGGACATTTCACAAGGGAAGATGGGAGCCTGGCGCCTCCCAGTGGCCGGAGCATTCAGTGATGATGGACTGTGTATAAAGACAGTGTCTTTGTTCCTGGTTGAATTGACCTGTGTATCTCTCTCACACAGGAGATAAAGCTTCTATCAGGGATCTTTACAGCGTCTGGACTTTAGTCCTTTCCGTGTTTACTCCTTGGCTCCACGTGGACATCGTCCAGGTCGGCGGATGCTCATGAAGGGGAAAGTAAGTGGGAGAATAATGGAGAATTGTTATCCCCTGTAAACATCACCATAAACTTATCCCATCTCCTAAGGCACCTGCCATATATATTAATATGACCGACCGGGATTGGTGATAACAGGAGGGCCACTGAACCAGCCTAAGTGGGCGGGCCCCGAGGGGTAAGGGCCACAGGCAGGTACAGAGAGGATCAGGTAGTAGCCAAGGAACCACATAAAGAGACGGAGCTGATGAACCAGGAACCAGGGTCCACACCCAGCCCCCCATATACTCATACACAGGAAGCTTATCCCCCTATACCAGTCCAGACGCAATTTATTTACAGTGCATGAAAGAAAGAATCTGATTGGGTATTTCCTGTAGAGCATTCACCAATGTATAACATTCTCCACACCAACAAGGCTTATAATGACCAATCCTCACCATGTATGAGGAAGAGTCATCTCCGATGCTGCATCATCTTACACTCCCCCACACCCAAAAAAGGCCTTTCCTGACCAATGGTCCATCACCAAGGCCTCCTCCCAGCCTCGCCTATCATTTACCAATGCCCCATGGATCACCGCACCAAGGTCACCATCTTTCTACCTGAAAGCCAGGCGCCAACTAACACTCTAACGTGGTATTATGACGTTATTATAGTGATGCATTATTATTATGCGTTGTAATTATTATGCGTTATTATTATGTTATTATGTGTTATTGTTATGTTATTATTATGCGTGGTTCTTATTCATTATTATGTGTTATTATGTCATTATTATGTGTCATTATTATGTTATTATTATGCGTTATTATTATGTTATTATTATGTGTTGTTATTATTATGTTATTATTATTATGTGTTATTATTATGCGTTATAATTATGTGTTATTATTATGCGTTATTATTATGTTATTATTGTGCGTTATTATGTGTTATTATTATGCGTTATAATTATGTGTTATTATTATTTTATTATTATGTGTTATTATTGTGCGTTATTATGTGTTATTATTATGCGTTATTATGTTATTATTATGCGTTATTATTATGTGTTATTATTATGTTATTATTATGCGTTATTATTATGCATTGTTATTATTATGTATTATTATTATGTGTTATTATGCTATTATTATTATGCATTATTATGTGTTATTATGCGTTATTATTATGCGTTATTATGTGTTATTATTATGATTTATTGTTATGACTGTATACTGTCAATAAGCAGCTGTCAACCCGTCTAATGTCTACAGTATATATGTGGTAATGATGAGGATGATAATAATAATAATAATAGTGATAATAATAATAATATAATGTATCAGGAGACCGGGGCCTTCCTCCCTCTGGTGATGTCATGTCTATAGACAATAGGGAATATGGTGCTGAAAGTGGTGAGAATTTTATCACTTCTTATCATTATGACATCTATAAAACACTAATAAGTCTCTGGACGGAATCCAAGCAGTATCACAGCGTTATTTCTCACCGAGTGACCTTTGTAAGTCACATATGTGTGATACGTGCGCGACATGTCACCCCTGCATTGTCCTCACAGGCCATTCCCTGTTTCCTGCTCACTCTGTGATTCCCCATCGCTCCTCTAAATAACTGCCTATGATCTCATTATAACAGGGAGCACCCTAGTGGTCACGGGGAGTATCAGCCTCATGTGGACCTGGGGGGAGGGAATGACCTTATAGAAATGTAATGCAATTTTCCTTTCTTTTTTTATTCCGTCATGAAATATTCACACTCAATAATTATTCAGGATTTAGTCGTATCTGAGCCAATAAGCTATAGTAGAGAGCGGCCCTGGCAATCAATAAACAATCAACCAAACTCTGATTGGCTGGAGAACAATTAGATTGTACTGATTGGCTAATGAAATGTATAATGCTGCGGGTTATAAAACAAGTATAAAGTAAAAAGTATAGTATAAGTAAAGTATAAATTAGCTATAAATAAACTATATTCCTCCAGGACATAACTCTTCTAGTCTTTTCATTCATTGGATTAGGTTTCATTCCAGATTTATTAGGAGGTCGGTGTAATAATAATAATAATAATACTGCCTAACTCTTATCTGCTGGAAGCTGGCCCAGGAGTCCTGAGAGACTTACCCCGTCCAGCAGCACAGGGCAGGGAAGGTGCCCCCAGATGGATGTCTGAAGTTATATTAAGCACTGATGCCTGAATCCGGCTATATTTTGTCTTTACGCAGTTTATTTGACCCTTGTCCTGGACACAGGATTCATTTCATAGGCCAGAATGTGGGTGTGCTTGGAAGGTGTGAATATTGCCGGGGGGGGGGGCATGTAGAGGTAGAGACGTCGCCCCCCTGATTATGTGACCTTTCGCAAGGAGCGAACGTTACTCAGCAGATTATGTGAGTGCAATCTAATCCAGCCACGTGACAGACGGCTCCGATTCATCGCCCTCACCTTAGACAGCGCCCGCCGCAGACTGACCTTCAGCAGCCCTTGTCGTGGTGGAATGACTTCATGTACATGCACAGGGGGATTGTCAGCTCCTTGTATCAGGATGGTAAATACTCTCAGATCATTGATCAATGCGATCGGATGGTTAGTAAGAGAAATGCAGCCGTGACCCCAAGAAATGCGCTTAGCTTGCCCGCATCCGAGAACGACCGCCGCTCACCCTCTGAACAGGAGACTACACCGATCAATCCACAGATCGCCAGACACCGCCGATCAATATTCCATGCGGCGTAATAATATAACAAAGAGAAAATGACGTTTATTTATAGAAAAATGATATTTACATCTACATGTTTCTAAATGTAATCCCAATTTCAGAGCATCTACCTCCTACATACAGGGGCCGATCCAGCACACAACCTTCTTACTGTAAGGGTCGTTGTACGTAATGGCGTCTGTTACGTACGCCGGCTATTACGAAAAAGGGTCTTTCCCCCTTTATGAGTGTCGTTTCTCCGCCGTCAAGGTGGAGATAGACATGGTAATGAGGGGACGGATGAGGGAAGCCCCATAACGATCAGGCATGCGGCCGTAAAAGATAAGGTAGGAATCTGGATACGTAAATGTCCAGATTGACTACCAAGAGTGGGAAGTGCAGGAGGCGTACACTCCCCGCTACGAGGACGACCATAATGACCTTGCGCGCCCGTAAGGCACCCATAGGTCTGGATCCTGCCCACAGTGTGTATCTGTCACCCACCAGCACTCCTGTATAACCCAGGCAATAATAATAATAATGATGATAATAATTATTATTATAATGACAATAATAATGATGATAATGGGCCGGATCCAGAACTACGGCCGTCGGATACAAGCAGCCATAAGATGGTGCTTGCTAGCTACTGCGCATGCGTAGTAACTATGTACGTAATCTACATATCGTTTCGGTACGTAGATCGCGTATATGTGGTCTTTAAGACCGTATATACGCAATCTACGTACCAAAACGATACGTAGATTACATACATAAGACCTGATCCAGACCTACACTTGTGTGCGGGTATAGGGCGGTCGTATGCGGCCATTTGTACTTACTGCGCATGCGCGGGGCAGACGATACGCTCATGTTACAGTCTGTAAATCTTTGCGTATGGGCCTTAATCATAACTGCTTCGTATTACCGATCATGGGGGCGTCCCTGCCATACGAAAGCCGTAACCACGCACCGAGGGCGGGGTGAGGCATTTAAATTGTACAGTATGGGCGTGCTAAGGGTCGTTAATACGCAATGAACGTACGCACGGCCGCGGGTGCGAACACAAAAGTTAGGGTAGGGTTTGCCGAGCGTATGGAAGCTAAACTAGGTACGAGCAAGGGGAGTGCCTATTGCCGTGCATCGGTGTTACGTTCGGCGATAATACGCTATGCACAGGAGCGTAGGTCTGGATCAGGCCCATAGTTACTATGCATGCGCAGTAGCTAGCAATCACCATCTTACAGCCGCTCGTGCCCGACGGCCGTAGTTCTGGATCCAATGATATAATGGTGATGATGTGAATAATAATAATAATATTAATAATAATAACAATAATGACAAAAATGATAATAATAATAGTAAAAATAATAATAGTGATAATAATAATATAATAATAATAGTGATGATGATAATAATAATAACAATAATGATGATAATAATAATAGTAATAATAATAGTGATAATAATAATATAATAAAAATAATAATGATATAATGTAATAATAATAACGTAATAATGATAATAATAATAATAATAATAATAACAATGACAAAAATGATGATAATAATAATAGTAATAATAATAATAATAGTGATAATAATATAATAATAATAGTGATGATGATGATGATAATAATAATAATAATAATGATATAATGTAATAATAATAACGTAATAATGATGATAATATTAATAATAATAACAATAATGACAAAAATTATGATAATAATAATAGTAAAAATAATAATAATAATAGTGATAATAATAATAATAATAATAATATAATAATAATAGTGATGATGATAATAATAACAATAATGACAACAATGATGATAATAATAATAGTAATAATAATAGTGATAATAATAATAATAATAATAATAATATAATAATAATAGTGATGATGATAATAATAACAATAATGACAACAATGATGATAATAATAATAGTAATAATAATAGTGATAATAATAATAATAATAATAATAATATAATAATAATAGTGATGATGATAATAATAACAATAATGACAACAATGATGATAATAATAATAGTAATAATAATAGTGATAATAATAATAATAATAATAATAATATAATAATAATAGTGATGATGATAATAATAACAATAATGACAACAATGATGATAATAATAATAGTAATAATAATAGTGATAATAATAATAATAATAATAATAATATAATAATAATAGTGATGATGATAATAATAACAATAATGACAACAATGATGATAATAATAATAGTAATAATAATAGTGATAATAATAATAATAATAATAATAATATAATAATAATAGTGATGATGATAATAATAACAATAATGACAACAATGATGATAATAATAATAGTAATAATAATAGTGATAATAATAATAATAATAATAATAATATAATAATAATAGTGATGATGATAATAATAACAATAATGACAACAATGATGATAATAATAATAGTAATAATAATAGTGATAATAATAATAATAATAATAATAATATAATAATAATAGTGATGATGATAATAATAACAATAATGACAACAATGATGATAATAATAATAGTAATAATAATAGTGATAATAATAATAATAATAATAATAATATAATAATAATAGTGATGATGATAATAATAACAATAATGACAACAATGATGATAATAATAATAGTAATAATAATAGTGATAATAATAATAATAATAATAATAATATAATAATAATAGTGATGATGATAATAATAACAATAATGACAACAATGATGATAATAATAATAGTAATAATAATAGTGATAATAATAATAATAATAATAATAATATAATAATAATAGTGATGATGATAATAATAACAATAATGACAACAATGATGATAATAATAATAGTAATAATAATAGTGATAATAATAATAATAATAATAATAATATAATAATAATAGTGATGATGATAATAATAACAATAATGACAACAATGATGATAATAATAATAGTAATAATAATAGTGATAATAATAATAATAATAATAATAATATAATAATAATAGTGATGATGATAATAATAACAATAATGACAACAATGATGATAATAATAATAGTAATAATAATAGTGATAATAATAATAATAATAATAATAATATAATAATAATAGTGATGATGATAATAATAACAATAATGACAACAATGATGATAATAATAATAGTAATAATAATAGTGATAATAATAATAATAATAATAATAATATAATAATAATAGTGATGATGATAATAATAACAATAATGA
>WWET01002680.1:57468-67468 GCA_011038615.1 Limnodynastes dumerilii | reverse complement strand
CTATACACACTGTAAACACACCTTATACACCATATACCCACACCATATACACAATGTACACACACTATACACACTGTACACACACCCTGTACACACACAATACACACACCATGTACACCCATTATACATACACAGTGTTATTCGCGTTACACACTGTGAAATACAGATGCTTTATTACAGTCCAGCATTTAGAGTTTCTGACACATTGAAATCTGCCGCATCCCCTCCCTATCCCACAACTCTAACACCAGAAACCCATATTATCATACAAAACAGTGTAAGAGGACAAAAGTACCCGGACACACCCTGTACACACACACACACCATGCACACACACCCACACCATGTACACACACTATACACACACACACACCCACACCATGTACACACACTATATCCACACAAACACACCATGTACACACACTATATCCACACCATATTTATTTATTTATTATTTATTTACAGGTGTTTATATATCGCTATCAGATTACACAGCGCTGTACAGAGAATATTTCACATTCACATCAGTCCCTGTCCCATTGGAGCTACATTCTAATGTCCCTAACACACACACTCACACACACACACACATGTATACACACCATGCACACACACGTTTACACACTGTGCACACACACCTGTATACACAAACACACACATGTTTACACACACAATACACACACATATATACACACTCTGGGTCTGATCCAGAACAACGCGCGCTTGTGCGCTGACGCTGATTGTAAGCGTAAAATTGGCAGAAAAAAACGCACCGCACATGCGCCTGGTGACAACTTCCGGTAGTAAAAGACTGATTTTCTTAGCGGCGATTCGGGCGTCCGTATACTTTGTGTATTTATCGACGAAGGGGCGTGTTTATATTATGAAGTTCATATGGACGCTGGAGTTAAGGAATGTAGGTGGGGAGAGCTATTTAAATCATACAGTATGGGCGTGCTAAGCGTCGTTCATACGCAATGAACGTACGGACGGCTGCGGGAACAAACACAAAAGTTAGGGTAGGGTTTGCCGAGCGTATGGAAGCTAAACTACATCCCCCACATAGAGCTCTTTATTATTATACCCTCCCCCCATCCGCCAGCGCACAGGCACCATTGTCACTGTCCTCGTGCCGATTACTTCCCTATAGATGCAGGATACAGACCACACCAGGCTCCGCCCATCGCTATAGATATAAATACGCACATGAGCGTTTCATGAGCGTAAGTCTGGATCAGGCCCAGAGTGCGTAACCCTCTGGCTTTGTTACGCTCTCTGCATTCTGTTCTGCCCATCGCTATAGATGCAGGATACAGGCCGCACCCTCTTCTGGCTGCGTTACGTGCTCTGCACTGTGTTCTATCGATTGCTATAGATGCAGCACACAGACCACGCCCTCCCCTGGCTGCGTTGCGTTATATCATGGCGGCAGGCAGGTGTCTATGACACACATGGGACGTTTTCTCGCCTCCGGGGGATGAATAATAAGCGGATCGGCTTCTCTAATGACGGGTAAATATCTAAACTCATTACCAAGAGCCGGATCCTCGGCTGAAATCTCCTTATCCATCATCCTATTCAGAGGCGTCCGCGTACGTGCGGAATGACAGCGTCGCCACAGCTCATGTGCAGTGAATTAAAGGCTCTCCAGGCAGACGAGATGCTGCAGCTGTGAGGGGGGCACAGAGAGACAGAGGACTGGCATGTGCTGGGTCACAGCGTCCGAACGTGACATTGGACTGGATCCAGACTGCTGAAAAGGGAGCATTTTCCGAATTGCTAGGACTGGAAACGTCTGATCTGGCAATTACACGTGTGCCGCTATTTCAGCATGAGTCTGGATCGCAAAGTCCAAGCATTGGTAGATTATGTATGTATATATATGTGTATGTGTATGTGTGTATGTATGTATGCATGTAAGTGTATGTATGTATGTATTATGTATGTGTGCATGTATGTGTGCATGTATGTGTATGTATGTATGTATGTAGGTATGTGTGTATGTATGTATGTATGTACGGATGGATGTATGGATGGATGTGTATGTATGTATGTATGTATGTATGTGCTGACACATAGTGTTATATAGTGTTTTATGTATGTATGTATGTATGTGAATGTATGGATGGATGTATAGATGTATGTAAGTATGGATGTGTATGTGTGTATGGATAAATGTGTATGTATGTGTGGATGTGTGTGTGTGTGTATGTGTGTATGTATGTATGTATGTATGTATGTGTATGTATGGATGTGTGTGTATGGATGGATGTATGGATGGATGTGTATGTATGTATGTGTGTATGGATAAATGTGTATGTATGGATGTGTGTGTGTGTATGTATGTATGTATGGATGTGTGTGTGTGTCTATGTATGTGTATGTGTGTATGGATGAATGTGTATGTATGGATGTGTGTGTATGGATGGATGTATAGATGTATGTATGTATGGATGTGAATGTATGTATGTATGTGTGTATGGATAAATGTGTATGTATGTATGGATGTGTGTGTGTGTATGTATGGATGTGTGTGTGTGTGTGTATGGATGAATGTGTATGTATGGATGTGTGTGTATGGATGGATGTGCATATATGTGTCCGATGCACACCGCCATATCCAGACTTCCAGTCTGTTCCCGTTGCGAGCGAGGGGATTGGCTTCCCATGCCCCTGTATGCAAATGAAGTATCTAGAGGGAATACGGAGCACCGAGATCGAATCCAGTCCATTATCCCTAGAATTATCAAACCCCTCACATCACAGTCATCGAGATGCCAAGTGCGACCAAACCAAGGATCCGGGTACTGGTCCCGCTCCACCACCACCATGGAACTCTCATAAAGTGTGCCTCTAAGCTCAGGACTAGAGTACGACTAGAGCCTACGGGCCGGATTCACACTTCAGAAGCTCCGACTTCTTAAATGCGGAATCTCCCGAAATGACCTACTGCGCACGCGTCCTCTACACGATCTACGTACCAGTCTTTAAAGACCGCATAGAGTAGTTTAGGTAGAAGGAGCTAATGTCACCTCGGGGAGGACTTAGGTAGAATTCTTAAGAAGGAAACTATGCACGGTAATATAAGGAAGCCCTGTGACACTCGTAAGTGCTGTAAGTTTCATAAAACCAGGCAGCGGGTCAGGGGCAGGACAGGTGAGATAGGTGCGGATCTGTCCACACCTAACTCACTCTTAAGTGTGAATACAGTGCTAGGTTATCCAGCTGCCCCATGCAGTATTATGTGTACTATGATTGTTGGTATATATTGTGAATGCACCGTAACGTAGGCCTATGGTATCATTACCATCATTATGTACTTGACAATATCTGTGTAATTGTTGGCTTGTATAAGTCACATGATTAGTTTAAATGATAAAATTGGCTGTTTGCAATCTGCAAATAGATTATTTCTGCCACTCAATTATTTATTTGATCAACTTAAGGGTGCTGTAGTATACACCAAAATGGGTCTACGAGGGGCATGCCACCTGCTGAAAATTCGTTAGGGGATGAATGGAAGATTGCATCAATACACAGTCCATTTGCCATTTGGTCTATGCATTCAAGGACCTAATTAATGACATTCTTCGAGACATCCTGTGAAATGTGTAGTCATATACCTGGACAATATCCTCATTTTCCCACCAACTCTGGACACCAGTCAAGAACAATCAACTGTTTGATCTGAAGGATCTCAAGAAATCAGTCCTTTAGGACAATCTTCCTTGCAGGAGTCCAGAAAACATTGGAATTACTATCACGCAGAGTCTGGTGGCCGGTGACATTACAGGAGGAGATGTTTATCAGGACTTGTGCTGTGTGTTCATACAAGTCTTCATGGTTCTTCTTCATACAGGAACGTCCTGTATGAGCGCTGCATTCAGGGCCGGCGTGACCCGGATGCATACCGGTGCCATGCTGGATAGGCGACGGTCCCCCCCCCCCCCACTCCCTGCTACGGAGACTGCAGTCTCCATAGCGGGGAGCGGGAGGATGACCGGCGCCTATCCAGCATCCAGAATAGCACCAGGATGCACCGCATCCCCCCGCAGAGCGGCCCTGGGTGTGAATCTGGGCCAAAGTGTGATGGTCCATTATGGAGATCTTAATTGGCAACAATCAAAAAAACGGGGACCTTGATTCATCATTCTCTTCATCATCATAAAAGGGTCAATCCAGTGGCCTTCAGGTTTGAATTCCCATATGATACGCAGACACCTAAAACCTCCCATGTAGCCTTATTAAAGCTATTTTGAGAATCTTAAAAGCTTAGTTCTGCATCTTGGACTGACAACACTTATAGTTGACAGTCAGGAAGAATTTGAGGTGGAAGCCATCCTGGACTCGAAGGTTGAAGGGCAAGTCCAGCACCTTATGTACTGCAAGGGATATGGACAGGAGAAAAGGGAATGGATTCTAGCAAGGGATATGGACTGGAGGAAAGGGAATGGATTCTGGCAATAGCAAACCTGACATCAGCCAAGCAATGAGGGGGCATGATGGTTGCTGGCTCTGTAAATAAGCAGCAATGTTACCCTGGTCTTTCTTTCTCTCCCCAGAGTGTCCTCCTCTTGGATGTTACCCTGGTCTTTCCTTCAACCCCCAGAGTGTCCTGCCTCCTCTCAGATGTTACCCTGGTCTTTACTTCTTTCCCCAGAGTATCCTCCTCTTGGATGTTACCCTGGTCTTTCTTCTCCCCCTGGGGTGTCCTCCTCTTGGATGTTACCCTGGTCTTTCTTTCTCCCCCCGGGGTGTCCTCATCGGGATGTTACCCTGGTCTTTCCTTCTCCCCCCAGAGTGTCCTCCTCTTGGATTTTACCCTGGTCTTTCCTTCTCATCCCAGAGTGTCCTCCTCTTGGATGTTACCCTGGTCTTTCCTTCTCACCCCAGAGTGTCCTCCTCTTGGATGTTACCCTGGTCTTTCCTTCTCCCCCAGAATGTCCTCCTCTTGGATGTTACGCTGGTCTTTCCTTCTCCCTCCAGAGTTTTCTCCTCTTGGATGTTACACTGGTCATTCCTTCTCCCCCCAGAGTGTCCTCCTCTTGGATATTACCCTCCTCTTGGATATTACCCTGGTCTTTCCTACCCCCCCCCTGGGGGGTCCTCCTCTTGGATGTTACCCTGGTCTTTCCTTCTCCCCCAGACTGTCCTCCTCTTGGATGTTACCTTGGTCTTTCCTTCTCCTCCCAGTGTGTCTTTATCTTGGATGTTACCCTGGTCTTTTCTTCTCCCCCCGGGGTGTCATCCTCTTGGATGTTACCCTGGCTCTTTCTTCCTACCCTTGTATTCTGCTGCATATACCTTTCCAGTCTGTATGAGTGTGTTCCTATCTGTGTGTCTCAGTAGACACCTCTCTGCTCTTGGTGAGGCTATTGTCTTATTTCCACCTGGGTATTGTTGTCAGAGCTCTGTTCCACCTTGTGCTTTTGGGTCACGTTTCTTTAGGTGTTGTACCATAACCTTGCATTCTATATCTTAATATATCTGTCTCTGGTGTCCTGTGTCCTCACTATAATCAGTGCTATTACCATCTCCCTGTGACTTTTCCTGCTATTCCTATCCAACCCTCAGGGAATCTTTGGGAAAGATCTAATCTGGAAGTTACTTACACTTGCACTATGGGCCTTCACTAGTGCCTCTCTTATTCCTATTATTTCAGTGAGCCGGTTACCCTAATCCTGGGGCATATCCGGGACTCCTTTGCTCCTTGTCTGTCCTGGTTTCTCAGTCTGGGGTGTCTTGTACTGGCTGTAGTTTGTAGAATTACCGGACAGATATGGGAGTTGCTGCCAGGACCTGCTAGGTGTCAGCAGCCAAGTCTGTACCTAGGGGTTCCAGCAAGAACCAGGCTCCTAGTTAGACTCTACACCCTGGCAGACAGCCCCATAACAACAAAACATATGAATACTACTAGTACTGACTGCAGTATTTACTACTAATAACCGCTCTGCATTAGTGACTTCCACAGATTATAATAGTACAGTGATGAGCGTAGACATGTAACTCATCAGTGCACTATCGCCCCCTAGTGGATTTACAAAGTTCACTGCAATTTTAGAGGATTAAAGCTAAAATGCGGAATCTAAATTACATTGGGGTAGATCCAGAACTCCGCTTGCAATACGTTTCCTCACATAGCGTATTTATGCGTGCGTACTTTCTATACACTCCCCTTGGCACACCCCTTGAATGTACGTATTTTGTCCAAGATCCGCTTTTCAAACCCTACCTTAACTTTTGCCCACGTAACCGATGTAATCCGCTCACGTATGTATGGGCAACACGTATTTACGCAGCTAAGCACGCCCATACTGTACACTTTAAATACAAACCCCCGCCTACATAACGTATTTCAGACGTATTTTTGACTCACGTAAAATTGGCACGCCCACACGTAAGGATTTACATGACACATACCTGAATGGCCCATACGTTCACATTTACGCTACATTACGGAGCGTATTTTCTATGGTGCGCATGCGCAGTACATACCAAAAATGCGATTTTACGTCTCCGCCACGTGTAAATTCGCTTACAAGCGTTGTTCTGGATCTGGCCCATTGTTACAAAGCATGGGACGTTTAAAGTTAAATGCAGTCTCTCCCTGGGTTTCGCCAGGCACTGCTCCAGGTTCTCTACCGTGGCCTACTCTATTTCACATCCCCAGTGTTTCCTGACCTTCCTGCCTGATCACTTAAGCAGAGAGTGGAGGCTGCGGTGGCCATCTTGGATGTGGTCTTCTGACCACTCTGCACCAACTGTCTGGCGGCATTGCTTCCATAGCTACCACTGTGCCAATCAGTGCTTTGCGTTCCCATTGGTCCCATCAGTGTCAGTGCAACAAGTATTCTGTATTGTTCCTGGTTCCTGAGTGTCCCTTGTGTATTCTCCTGGTGTCTGCTCTGTTTCTCTGCCTCTGTTGCAGTGTGTAGTTCCACCAGCGCTCCTGCACTACAAGTTTCAGCTAGCATTGCACATGGTGTGCAGTTATCACCACAGCACCAGCAAGAGTGTGTATGTCACTCTCATGTACCGCCACATTACTGACTCCATCATTGCAGTCTCCACTGCTCCTGCCTCCTAGTGGCCCTGTCCGTGTTCCAACCAATGAGCAAAGCCTACCTCCAAACCCCACGCTTCCTATTCAGCTCCGCTAACCCAGAGACTGCTATAGAGTCAGCTCCAATGACAACCATTCGGCAAAAATTTTCCACATGGATAAACCACGTCATGGATGATGGAGTGGAACATAGCGAATCCTGTGATGTCATCTCCGTAACCTGGAAAGCTGTGATGAGGATGCAGAGATTTCTCAATATGACCTCTGACTCTCTGTATATAAGAACTAAAGAAAACAGGAGAGCAATTACTCGCACCTCAGAGACGAGACTACACAATGAATAATATAATACTCCATGAACCCAGCAGTAACTGTATCTGCGTGTAACCGGAAGCACCGGGTTTATTATTACAGAGGAGTCATCAGCTAAACCTCCCGCTGTGCTCCTGATTTCGATTCATGGGCCCCAGTCGTTTCTATACTGCCACCTAGTGTCACACACAGGAAATGCTCCCCTAATTTCCTTGTTATTAGTATGAAGATTCCTTGTTGTACCATTCATAAGGTTATGAATGGAATACCCGAGCCGGTGTCTAGGAATCCGGTGACGCCATCTGACAATTTCAACTGTAACAAATGACTAAGGGTCACCGAGGCACCACTTCATCCCGCGAAGGGTTTTCTATAATAACAGCAATAAACGTGACGCCTGTACGCAGGAATAATTCACAAATACACAGCCATATTGGCCACGGCCCTTGCTCGACCTCACCTGAGAGTTACTACATCTAATAGGCTTGTACAGAGCAGGACAAACACAGGGACATCGCTCAACAGACACACCGTACTAGGCAAAGGGATTAAAAACCCTAAATATGGGTCAATTGTCAGGTTATATCCTCACTAGCGCTACTAGAGAAGAAAAAGGGTGTATTACCAGTGTCAGACACCAGGTGGCAGTATAGAATGGACTGAGGACCGTATTCAGAGATCCATTTTTTTAAAGTACGCAATTCTACGCACGCACATCGCAAGCCAACACCCACCAACACCCATGATACTCCCCTCTCATGGCCAAGCTGTCGGGGACTTACGAGTGCATACACCACTATGTTCTTTACATGTGTACTTACGTGCATATATGTATGCCGTACGTACGATAATTAATAACCGTGCCCTCATGCTTTCATTTAAATCCCCCCCACCCACTTTCATGTAAATTTTCATGTCCATTTTTCAACCCCGTCCCTCCATACGTATTTCACCAAGGGCGATTCACAAGTCCATCCATTAGGCACTTACGTGCATATATTCAATGTAACTTACATAAATAAAGTTACTACATATGCACAATTAAGATGTACCTAAAAATACGCACGCAACCTCACTGAAATAGGATCTGTGAATACAGCCCGGAGTGCTTATGATAGGACGTAATGTAACTCTCATCCCCTGACACTCATCATGGTGTTACCCCGGTGTAACTCTCACTCCCTGACACTCATCATGGTGTAACCCCAGTGTAACTCTCCCCTCCTGACACTCATCATGGTGTTACCCCGAGGTAACTCTCCCCCTGACACTCATCATGGTGTTACCCCGGTGTAACTCTCCCATCCTGACACTCATCACGGTGTTACCCCGGTGTAACTCTCACCCCGACACTCATCATAGTGTTACCCCGGTGTAACTCTCACTCCCTGACACTCATCATGGTGTTACCCTGGTGTAACTCTCCCCTCCTGACACTCATCATGGTGTTACCCCGAGGTAACTCTCCCCCTGACACTCATCATGGTGTAACCCCGGTGTAACTCTCACTCCCTGACACTCATCATGGTGTTACCCCGGTGTAACTCTCACCCCTCACACTCATCATGGTGTTACCCCAGTGTAACTCTCACCCCTCATACTCATCATGGTGTTACCCCGGTGTAACTCTCACCCCTCACACTCATCATGGTGTTACCCTGGTGTAACTCTCCCCTCCTGACTCTCATCATGGTATTACCCCGGTGTAACTCTCACCCCGTGGCTTGCTGTGCCTGCAGTGAGGTTATACAGTGCCAGCATTATCTCCTCCCTCCAGGACACACAATGGCTGGTAACGTCCATTCTCTCCTTTGGTGTCAGCGTTTTTTCCCAGCAGCGGTGAAGTTTGGGGATTTGCGTCCCAGCCACCAGGAAACACCTGTCTGAGCCACACACACAAACAGCAAGAGACATTATTCAGTAACTTCACATCCAGGAATAACCAACCCTGCACCTTAACGACATCATTACACAACTACACAGGCATACAAATACACACACTCTCTAACATACATACACACACAAACACACACACATACATCCATACACACACACACATGCATACAATCACATCCCTACATACATACACATACATACATACACTCACATCCCTACATACATAAACATATATGCACACACACATACATACACTCACATACATATATACACTCACATACATACGCATACATACATACACTCCCATACATACACACACTCGCATACATACACACACACATACACACACTCACACTTGCATACATACACACATACACACACACACACACATACATATATATATATATATACACTGCTCAAAAAAAATAACACATCCTAGATCTGAATGAATGAAATATTCTTATTAAATACTTTACTTTACAAAGTTGAATGTGCTGACAACAAAATCACACAAAAATTATCAATGGAAATCAAATTTATTAACCCATGGAGGTCTGGATTTGGAGTCACCCTCAAAATTAAAGTGGAAAAACACACAACAGGCTGATCCAACTTTGATGTAATGGGGTAGATCCAGAACTACGTCTGTCTTCCATAGACGGATGTAATTCAATAAACAGTAGCTACTGCACATGCGTAGTAGCTATTGTACGTAATCTGCGTATCGTT
>WWET01002680.1:38436-51064 GCA_011038615.1 Limnodynastes dumerilii | reverse complement strand
GATTGGTCAGGTGTGTGATGTCAGTGATTGGTCAGGTGTATGATGTCAGTGTGTGATGTCAATGATTGGTCAGGTGTGTGATGTCAGTGATTGGTCAGGTGTATGATGTCAGTGTGTGATGTCAATGATTGGTCAGGTGTGTGATGTCAGTGATTGGTCAGGTGTATGATGTCAGTGTGTGATGTCAATGATTGGTCAGGTGTGTGATGTCAGTGACTGGCCAGGTGTATGATGTCAGTGATTGGTCAGGTGTATGATGGATCGGTTCGGTCTGGTGTATGATGTCAATGATTGGTCAGATGTATGATGTCAGTGATTGGTCAGTTGTATGATGTCAGGGATTGCTGTATGGTGTCTGTTGGTGATTGGTCAGGTGTGTGATGTCAGTGACTGGCCAGGTGTATGATGTCAGTGATTGGTCAGGTGTATGATGTCAGTGACCGGTCTGGTGTATGATGTCAATGATTGGTCAGATGTATGATGTCAGTGATTGGTCAGTTGCATGATGTCAGGGATTGGTCAGGTGTATGGTGTCAGTGATTGCTCAGGTGTATGAGGTCAATGATTGGTCAGGTGTGTGATGTCAGTGACCGGTCTGGTGTATGATGTCAATGATTGGTCAGATGTATGATGTCAGTGATTGGTCAGTTGTATGATGTCAGGGATTGGTCAGGTGTATGGTGTCAGTGATTGCTCAGGTGTATGAGGCCAGTGATTGGTCAGGTGTGTGATGTCAGTGTTTGATGTTGGTGATTGGTCAGGTGTGTGATGTCAGTTATTGCTTAGGTGTGTGATGTCAGTGATTGGTCAGGTGTGTGATGTCAGTGACTGGCCAGGTGTATGATGTCAGTGATTGGTCAGGTGTATGATGTCAGTGTGTGATGTCAATGATTGGTCAGGGGTGTGTTGTCGGTGATTGGTCAGGTGTATGATGTCAGTGATTGGTCAGCTGTATGATGTCATTGATTGGTCAGGTGTGTGATGTCAGGGATTGGTCAGGTGTATGATGTCAGCGATTGGTCAGGTGTATGATGTCAGCGATTGGTCAGGTGTATGATGTCAGCAATTGGTCAAGTGTGTGATGTCAGCGATTGGTCAGGTGTATGAGGTCAGTGATTGGTCAGTTGTATGATGTCAGGGAGTTGTCAGGTGTATGATGTCAGGGATTGGTCAGGTGTGTGATGTCAGTGATTGTTCAGGTGTATGATGTCAGGGATTGGTCAGGTGTGTGATATCAGTGATTGGTCAGTTGTGTGATGTCAGTGATTGGTCAGGTGTGTGATGTCAGTGGTCAGGTGTATGATGTCAGTGATTGGTCATGTGTTCAGGGTTTGGTCAGGTGTGTGATGTCAGTGATTGGTCAGGTGTATGCGGTCAGTGACCGGTCAGGTGTATGAGGCCAGTGATTGGTCAGGTGTATGATGTCAGTGGTCAGGTGTATGATGTCAGTGATTGGTCAGGTGTGTGATGTCAGTGATTGTTCAGGTGTATGATGTCAGGAATTGGTCAGTTGTGTGATGTCAGTGATTGGTCAGGTGTGTGATGTCAGTGATTGGTCAGGTGTAAGATGTCAGTGATTGGTCAGGTGTTCAGGGTTTGGTCAGATGTGTGATGTCAGTGATTGGTCAGGTGTTCAGGGACTGGTCAGGTGTTTGATGTCAGTGATTGGTCAGGTGTATGATGTCAGTGACTGGTCTGGTGTATGAGGCCAGTGATTGGTCAGGTGTATGATGTCAATGATTGGTCAGGTATATGATGTCAGTGATTGGTCAGGTGTGTGATGTCAGTGATTGGTCAGGTGTGTGATGTCAGTGATTGGTCAGGTGCATGATGTCAGTGACCGGCCAGGTGTATGAGGCCAGTGATTGGTCAGGTGTTCAGGGACTGGTCAGGTGTATGATGTCAGGGATTGGTCAGGTGTGTGATGTCAGGGATTGGTCAGGTGTATGATGTCAGTGACTGGCCAGGTGTATGAGGCCAGTGATTGTCCAGGTGTATGCAGGCAGTGGGAGCATTGTGATGAGACTGTTTGACAGTGTCTGGGGAATATACTCCTGTGAGGCTACGTGTCTGGCTGCAGGTATGGGGGATGAAATACCAGACTCGTTGCCGGGTATTCCTACAACAAATACATGTGGTCATGTGACCGCTGTCCTCGCCCTACAGCTCTGTAAGATCACAAGACACCGCAGCTGATACCTCTTATCTGACCTGCTGTGTGATGACCTTGAGGACAGCTCCCACTAGTGTTAATGTATGAGCACTGCTCTGTTCTGCATGAGCAGCCGTCACAGAAGACACAGGCAGAGCAGAACACAAAAGGTAAAGACAGAGGCTCGATCAGGACTGGGACCAGCGTCTCATACCATCAGGGGTGTAGGAACCGGGGGACAGTCGCTCCCCCATGATTTTTGTTGGGGGGGCAATGACTGTTTTTTGCCCCTCCCCCCCATGCACTTCTGTACAAAGGTGAATGACGCGATAATAGCTTTATTAGAACTTGTTAACTGTTGTCACTTCTGTTTACCAAAAATAAAGTTGTCTTCATGTTTGTTCTGTACGTTCTTCTTGCAAACACTTTTTCTTTCTTTCTTAGAATTTCCGCTCATTTTGCTATCAAAATTTGCAGTAAGAATAAGCAGATACAAGAGACCGGGAAGCGGTACTTCCCATTGACTGTTCTTATAGGTTGAACGACAATGCAACAGAGAGAGCAAATAATTGTGGCCTGTGGATGGTTTAAAACATTAGCAGCGTCTCATTGTTGCCAGATCGTAGGGTAGACTTACGTGTCGTAGAGAGTTATGGCTCCCACAGTAGGTTCATGTAATGCTCCCCCACCCCCCCAGTGGAGCAGTAGATCTTTCAAGCTACTTTCTGAACTTTTTTAAAATATAGATTGTTATAACTACCAAATGTTCTTTAATATAGCCTTAGTATTCAGACTGATTGATTGACTGATTGATTGATTGATGAAACAAATATGAAGTGTTCCGTTCATAAACATTTAAAAACAACTTGTATTGATGAAAATCTATTCACTTTACTTTTACCCTGAAATTTCATGTGGTGCATCCAGTAACAAACATGAGATATAGCAATTTAAATTTATAGCACATACAATAATGTATAAATAAATTTTAATAGTTAAATAAACAATTAAGCTGGGGTTGGCAAACGCCAGAAACACTGACGAAAATCAACATAGGAGTCTTACATATCTACAGTCACTGTCACAACTGTAAAAATGACATGCAAAACACGAGAAATGGGGGCTTCAGGCCCTATAGTAGTCCTTGGCCTCTTGCCCCCCCCCCATGAAAATTTTTGTTCCTACACCCCTGGATACTGTATCTCTCCCAAAACAATGTGTGCGCGGTCCGCCAATGTACAGGAAGGGCGAGTTCACGCAGGTGACTCCAATACACGCAAGCGCCATTTCCACTCTCCATTACACCGCTGCCCGGAACGTGTGATTGGATCGCTGGGGGAAGGCAGTATTTGGGAAGGGGTCTGGTATCTGCATTGGTTTTGACTGTTAGACGTTCTTAAACCAGTGGGAGTCCCCGGCATGATAGCTGACTTTCAGAAGTAGAGACAGCCGAAAAGTTATTTTTCGGGTGTCTCTTTTTGGAATAGCAGCCATTATAGATTTAATTTTCTGAACGGGGTGAGTGTGCCGATCGCCATACTCACCCATTCTTTTTCGAAAGCGCCGCCGGACTCTCCGGGGAATTTTAGTGTTAGGGGGAGGGTTAGGGTTAGGCTCTGGGGAAGGGAGGGTTAGGGTCAGGCTGTGGGGAAGTGGGGGTTAGGGTCAGGCTGTGGGGAAGGGAGTATTAGGGTTAGGCTGCAGGGAAAGAAGGATTAGTGTTAGGCTGCAGGGAAGGGAGGGTTAGGGGCTGGCTGCGGGGAAGGGAGGGTTAGATTCAAACTGTGGGGAAAGGAGGGATAGGGTCAGGCTGCGGTGAAGCGGGGGTTAGGGTCAGGCTGTGGGAAAGGGAGTATTAGGATCAGGCTATGGGGAAAGGAGGGTTAGGGTTAGGCTGTGGGGAAGGGAAGGTTAGGGTCAGGCTGTGGGGATGGGAGGGTCTGGGTCAGGCTGCGCGGAAGCGGGGGTTAGGGTCAGGCTGTGGGGAAGGGAGTATTCGGGTCAGGCTGTGGGAAAAGGAGGGTTAGGGTTAGGCTGTGGGGAAGTGAGCATTAGAGGCAGGCTGCAGGGAAGGGAGGGTTAGGGTCAGTCTGTGGGGAAGGGAGGGTTAGAGTCAGGCTGAGGGGAAGGAAGGATTAGGGTAAGTCTGTGGTGAAGGGAGGGTTAGGGTCAGGCTGTGGCAAAGGGAGGCAAAAGTAATTGCTTTCCCAGTTCGGAACTGGCTGGTAGAGAACAGCCTTTTTGAAAAAGTGCTCTTCACATCGGCTACCCACACCCATTAGACTTTTTAAGCTTTCACCTGCCAAAAAACTCCAAAGCCTTAAGAATATAAATTAAATAATTTACAGTATGAATTGGATCAATAAACATGATATTTGGAGCCAGAGAAAATTTTTGCTCTGGGCTTCACTTGACCTAGAGCCGGCCCTGAATGTTTATTATGGATAAAGTGTTGTATCTGCGACCTTAGTCTGCTGTAGGATTAGGCGGTGGGGAAGGGAGGGTTGGGACAGGCTGTGGGGAAGGGAGGGTTGGGGGCGGGCTACAGGGAAGGGATGGTTAGGTTCAGGCTGTGGGGATGGGAGGGTTAGGGGCAGGCTGCGGGGAAGCGGGGGTTAGGGTCAGGCTGTGGGGAAAGGAGTGTTAGAGTCAGGCTGCAGGGAAGGGAGGGTTAGGGTCAGGCTGTTGGGAAGGGAGGGTTAGGGTCAGGCTGTGGAGTAGGGAGGGTTAGGGTCAGGCTGCGGGGAAGTTAGGTTTAGGGTAATAG
Organism: Limnodynastes dumerilii; assembly: GCA_011038615.1. Lineage (NCBI taxonomy): Eukaryota > Metazoa > Chordata > Amphibia > Anura > Limnodynastidae > Limnodynastes > Limnodynastes dumerilii. The sequence goes on along the minus strand of WWET01002680.1, from coordinate 46,145 downwards.
AAGGGGAGGGTCAGGGTAAGGATTAGGGAAAGGATTGGGGATACTTACCATCCAGGGCACCGAGTCCGGTGCTCCGGGGATCAATTACTTTGCTTCTTCGAGGCAGAAGCAATGGCTTTCCCAGCCAGTTCAGAAGTGGACGGGGACCCACACCCTTCTTAAATAACTCGCCGGATCTAATCCAGGACTCCTACTGCTGCGTTGGTGTCTTGGTGGCGCCCAAACTTCCGTCAACTGTGCGGTGTCCTGTGGAACACTGAATGCCACCCTTATCATGATCGAGTCTGGATCAGGCGCAGAGTGTGTAATGAGCCCTGACCACCAGATGAGGCCTTCCCCGGATATCTGCTGTATCCTGAGTTCCGCATGGGTGTGGACACGCTCCCAGGACGCAGCCATAACATTTCCGCACCGTCTCTGCGTAAAATAAGGGCGGTTTGGAAATGGTAACTGTATGTAAGGGCTGAAGCCAGACTCTGCCCAATTTACATCCCTATCCCTGCCCACAGTGCGGAATCGCTTAAGCCTCCTGTGCTGTCCTGCCCGCCTTCGGAATACCTAACAGGATGAATTGGGATTCTCTAGATCGAAGTTCTGCCCGTGCACGTGCCGCAGTACCAAGAGGAGGTGGCATAATTCACGATCCGCACCACTAATACTGATGATATTTTTGAGCCTGTCAATGACCTGAATTAAGGGCGACACATGGAAGACATGATGCAGTGTCCTCTAGTGGGAGGATCCGGTTATTACACCAAGAATCTCAGTCATTGATTGGTGTCTGCAGTGTTATAAGATGGTGCATTCAGTAAAAATGATAGTTCCTGGGTCACTTGCGATGAGGTGTTGAGACGAGGTCCCTTGCGATGAGGTGTTGAGACGATTACCCCCCCCCCCCTTAATATCCCAAAGAAATAATACAGCTTTAAAAAGCAACACAATCGAAAACATTGATCATTTATCACTTTTCAATTAAGAAAAATGTATAATTTCATCTATGGTAATAAATTCCAATATGTGATTAACAATATCAAGAGTTGTGCACTGCTATTCCTCTGTTCACCACTAGAGGGGGGTCACTACTTGTTGCTACCATTATATGGGGGCATCCAGTACATACAGTGTGAGCAGGAGGGTGACTCCATTTACCCACCCTCATCTGACACATCTCTTACAGGATCCCTAATCTACCAGGTCAATGTAGTGGAAAGATGAAGGGAGACTGTGTTGGTATAGTCCTGATTTTGGCGATTCCCATCTTACAGTTATTAGTGATGCAAATTAGGGAAAAGTGAAGGTGAAGTCATCCCAACTGTTTCCCAACAATCTCTGATCTAAACCAGCAGAACATTTCCTGGAGCCTCTGACAACGTTCATTCCAGCCTGGAGAGGATGTGTTGGGAAAGACTGGAAAATCGATTTCTCTTTGTGGTTTCCCCTGGACCCATCTGAAGGGTAACAAGGAAACCTCTACTCTGCTAGAAAGATCCCACTAAAACCACAATATAATTAAGACGTGTTATAGAGCCAGAGACCAGGATAATGAGATGCCACAGGGACATCTTCTGTTTCTATAGCGACCTTAACTCATATTCCAAATGTGCTCCATATAGAACTATCCAAAAGATGGTGCAGCAGGCAGCACATTGTGAGGACTATGTAACATCTCCAATAGGGGTCTACTATGCAAACACCATCCTCTGCATGTTCTGAGTGCAGCTATCACCTAGACAGGTCTACAAATATCATCGCTTACATGAGAGTGATTCAGCAGTAGCAATCCACGTCAATAAAGGCCGTCTCTGCTAGATGTAACATCTCCAGGAGAGGTCCGTGAGGATCATGCTCCAGATGGTTCCATTAGTCACAATCACAGGCTTCTCATAGAGACCAGTTACCCGTCATAGAGTCTGTGGGGAAGATTCTGAGCTGGGGGTAGTGGCAGAGGCCACATCACAGGACAATGAGCAGAGACTGGGAGGAGAGTTACATACACCCGCCAGGCACAGGCCACATCACAGGACAATGAGGAGAGACTGAGAGGAGAGTTCCATACACCTGCCAGGCAGAGGCCACATCACAGGACAATGAGGAGAGACTGAGAGAAGAGTTATATGCACCTGTCAGGCAGAGGTCACATTGTAACATGAATCACTGACCTGCACGCCATGTTTTCCATATTTCAGATTTCCTGGAGCTGTGAGATGTTTGCCCACCAGACTAAGTGAACGCAAACTTCTGGTTCTCTGCTTTCACAGGGGCCACACATGGTCAATCTCTCGATTGCATAGTCCATCAGAGAGTGTCCCTTACAGATAGCTATGTCTTATAATATTATGTTTACCAGCAGGTGGCACTGTTCCATAGGGGACTATTGATAAGACTCTCTTCTGTATAATAAGCGTAGGTGAAGTAATAATAATAATGGATTAAATCGTGATGGCTAAACATGGACAAAGGAAGCCCCCCCCCATAAGGATTAACGCCAGATGACCCACAACTGAAGATTTCAACACCGTACCCACGTAGCTTTTCAAAAGGGGGTGCCGGGAACCAGTATTATAATAATAATAATAATAATAATAATAATAATAATTCTAATAATTCAAATTCAGGAATAAACATGAAAAAATGCTATGCTCCAGAAATAAAGCAAGGCAATTAGAATGCTCTGCGACCTGCATATTTGTTATTAGAATGTGCTGTGTAATATAACCAAGTCAATAGAATGTTGTGTACTAGATACTAGAATGCTCTGGGTATTATAGCCAAGTCATTAGAATGTTCTGTGTATTATTTATAACCAGGTCATTAGAATGCTCTGTGTATTATAGCCAGGTCTTTAGAATGGTCCGTGTATTATAGCCAGGTTCTTAGAATGCTGTGTATTATAGCCAGGTCTTTAGAATGGTCTGTGTATTATAGCCAGGTCTTTAGAATGCTCTGTGTAATGGGGGATATTTGTTACTAAAAGCACAGTGTATTATAACCAGGCTAGTAGAAAGCTGTGTACTGGATATTTGTTACTAGAATGCCCTGTGTGTTATAGCCAGGTCAACAGAATTCTGTGTGCACTGGATATTTGTCAGTAGAATACTGAGCACTGGATATAGGATAGTAGAATGCTCTGTGTATTGGGTATTTATTATTAGAATGCGATGTGTGTTATCGCCAGGTCAGTAGAATGCTGCGCGCTGGATACTGGTCAGTAGAATGCTGTGCACTGGACACTGGTCATTAGAATGCTGTGCACTGGATAATGGTCAGTAGAACGCTGTGTCCTAGATAATGGTCAGTAGAATGCTGTGCACTGGATAATGGTCTGTAGAATGCTGTGCACTGGATAATGGTCAGTAGAATGCTGTGCACTGGACACTGGTCATTAGAATGCTGTGCACTGGATAATGGTCATTAGAATGCTGTGCACTGGATAATGGTCAGTAGAATGCTGTGCACTGGATAATGGTCAGTAGAGTGCTGTGCACTGGATAATGGTCAGTAGAACGCTGTGTCCTAGATAATGGTCAGTAGAATGCTGTGCACTGGATAATGGTCAGTAGAATGCTGTGCACTGGATAATGGTCAGTAGAATGCTGTGACTGGACACTGGTCATAAGAATGCTGTGCACTGGACATTGGTCAGTAGAATGCTGTGCACTGGACACTGGTCATAAGAATGCTGTGCACTGGACATTGGTCAGTAGAATGCTGTGCACTGGACACTGGTCATAAGAATGCTGTGCACTGGACATTGGTCAGTAGAATGCTGTGCACTGGACACTGGTCATAAGAATGCTGTGCACTGGACATTGGTCAGTAGAATGCTGTGCACTGGACACTGGTCATAAGAATGCTGTGCACTGGACATTGGTCAGTAGAATGCTGTGCACTGGACACTGGTCATAAGAATGCTGTGCACTGGACATTGGTCAGTAGAATGCTGTGCACTGGACACTGGTCATAAGAATGCTGTGCACTGGACATTGGTCAGTAGAATGCTGTGCACTGGACACTGGTCATAAGAATGCTGTGCACTGGACATTGGTCAGTAGAATGCTGTGCACTGGACACTGGTCATAAGAATGCTGTGCACTGGACACTGGTCATTAGAATGCTGTGCACTGGATACTGGTCAGTAGAATGCTGTGCACTGGACACTGGTCATTAGAATGCTGTGCACTGGATACTGGTCAGTAGAATGCTGTGGGCTAGATAATGGTCAGTAGAATGCTGTGCACTGGACACTGGTCATAAGAATGCTGTGCACTGGACATTGGTCAGTAGAATGCTGTGCACTGGATACTGGTCAGTAGAATTCTGTGCACTGGATACTGGTCAGTAGAGTGCTGTGCACTGGACACTGGTCAGTAGAATGCTGTGCACTGGATACTGGTCAGTAGAATGCTGTGAACTGGATACTGGTCAGTAGAATGCTGTGCACTGGACACTGGTCAGTAGAATGCTGTGCACTGGATACTAGTCAGTAGAATGCTGTGCACTGGATACTGGTCAGTAGAATGCTCTATGTGTTGGTTGTATATTTTTGAGACGTTGGTGGAGTCATTTATTAGGTCCATATGTTGTATGATTGTTTCATTACACACAGCTTACACACCTCAGACTCTGCTGCACGTCTAGGCTCATGCACACGTCTGACACGTGTCTGGGTCCGCGTGCATCATGATCATAGTAGCTGCAGTCACTCGGGAAGAAACCACAGAATCCTTGCATTGCAACATCACCACTAACCAAGGAATCTCCGGCACTGCTTGCTCCCGCGTGATGATTCCTGGGCGCCCGCCAGCTGCTGTCAGTACGTGTGCCAGCTGATGTGTGGCGTTATTCTGCAAATCAATCCCATTATCTCTGCCCGATAACTGCAAAACATTCATTGTGCCACAGCCAATAACATAACGGAGAGCGGCGGGAAGACAAAGTGGTGCGAGGGTGGAACAACCCGCCGGGCGGATATCAGGAAGTGTTCAGCCATTTACTGCGTATTACACCGGACCCAACAGAGAGGATGTGCCGAACCATACAGAATACCGACAGGTTACTTATGCATTACGAATGTGTGAGTACCTTGTGCGATCATGCTGCGCACGTGTCAGAATGGGTGTTATGCATTGCCACACAGTATGATCAATGCAGGATTCTGCGCAGGACGTTTTCTAATGGCGGGGGGCGCGACGAGCATTTGGTTACTCTGAATTAAAACTGAGACCCTTACGCACAGATACGCGTATGTAAGAGATAAGGGGCTAGATCTTACGTTCCATTTGCACAGCCGCGTGTAAGGAATGCACTTTATGTTCACGTGAGGGGAGTGCACTCTTCTTGCACGCACGGCAATTACAAGCGTTGAAACCTACCTTATATATTACAAACCGTGTAAAATGGAATGGGCGCGCAATAAAGAATCGCACAAAAGGCTTAGCCAAGCACTGTACGACTTACATAACTCCTCCCACCCACCATGCATTCTCCGCACATACCTGGTAAGACACCGGCAGAGGCCAGTACATCGATCGTGTCACGTTCCGATGCGCAGCAGCACTCTCCAGGCATGCGCAGACAATCGGAATGCAGAAGTACCTGTCATTATACAGTCATGTACCTTTGTGTGTATGGGGTGGGGGCTGGGAGGTATCTCCCCCCACCAACATATAGTTTATATAGGAACTGGGGGTGTAGTCACATTACAAAGTGGGTGTGGCCTATCACTGTACAGGCTGACGCCCACTCTCCTCAGCACACCCATACAATCCCATTCCCCTGATTATGTCAACATTAATGCCCCAGTTCTTGCATCCTGCCACAATCAGTGGCGCCCCCTGGTGCTCACTCTCCCCATACGTCCTCTCCTGCTCTGTAACCTTTGATTGGTGTCTGTCATAAGCAGGAATCACGTAGCACATGAAGGACACGCTCTCAGTTATATCATCAGGTGTCGGTTGCTATTGTCAGACAAGACGTAACCTGCTGCAGGCAGGTAGGTGGACCTGACCACTCACACACACTCTGACTACCTGCCCTGTCATTAACCCCTGCGCGCCCAGGACTGCTATGAATAGGATCCCTCTGCTCAGGTGATGGGGCGCGCCCTCACCTGTCTGTTACACCTCGCATGGATCACACTGCTGACTCACCTCCCACGTGACAGACAGGTTACTATAGAAACGCAGACACGGGCCCCGGACGCCACATCACCTAACCGCGAACAAAGAGATCACACGTGTGTCAGGATAATGTCATACATCATACGTGTGTCAGGATAATGTTATATATCATACGTGTGTCAGGAAAATGTTATATATCATACGTGTGTCAGGAAAATGTCATACATCATACGTGTCTCTGGATAATGTCATCCATTATACGTGTCTCAGGATAATGTCACACATCATACGTGTTTCTGGATAATGTCATACATCATACGTGTCTCAGTATATCATACATCATACATGTCTCAGGATAATGTCATACATTATACGTGTGTCGGAATAATATACATCATACGTGTCTCAGGATAACATCATACATCATACGTGTCTCAGGACATCATACATGTCTCAGGATAATGTCATACATTATACGTGTGTCGGAATAATATACATCATACGTGTCTCAGGATATCATACATCATACATGTCTAAGGATAAGGTCATACATCATACGTGTGTCACAATAATATCGTACATCATATATGTCAGGGATAATGTCATACATCATACGTGTCTCAGGATAATGTCCTTTATCATACATGTCTCATATGACGACACTTCTCACATGTAAGATCTGCCGGGGAGCATGGATACACTGATAACACCTCTCTAGCCTGGTCCCAGACGAGTGACAGAGCAGTCGGCCCTTTAGTGCCACATGGGTATATAGACGCCATATTCGTGCAATGCCTTAGGCTACAAGCGTTGATCACATGACAAGGGCCTGTTTATTAGAGAATGGGTCCGGATGTAAACCTATAGGAATGTCTCTCTTACCAAGTGGCTGAATCTCAGTATTCAGTTCTGCACAGCATTGCGTGCTTTCTACTGCATCGCGATCCAGACTGCCGCTCCGCTGACATTTAAACTATTCGAGCTGTTTGCTCGGTCGCGTAGATACTGCTGGGTCTCATAGCGGAATCCCGCACATGCTGGAGTCCCAAACACAGCAAAATCGGGTCTTAGGAGCCCATGGATCAGACGCCTCGTTGGACATAAATTGCATGGGTCACGGGTGCTGCTGCGAACTCACATTTTAGATATACACACTGCCCACATCTAATTGTTGGCTTTGTGTATTTTAGAACATGCCTTCATTCCGAAAATCATGCAGCAGAACCGTCGCCGTACACAACGTTTCCCGACACTCTGACAACCGGACAGGTTTGTGCAGGGGAAGGGATGTAGGGTAGTTTTAGGCTGCAGGGAGGGGAGTCTTAATGTTAGGTTGCAGGGTGGGGAGTCTTAGGGTTAGGCTGCGGAAAAGAGAGTCTTAGGGTCAGGCTGCGGGGAGAGGAGTCTTAGGGTTAGGCTGCGGGGAGGAGAGTCTTAGGGTCAGGCTGTGGGGAAGGGAGTCTTAGGGTCAGCCTGTGGGAAGGGGAGTCTTAGGGTCAGGCAGTGAGGAAGGGAGTCTTAGGGTCAGGCTGCAGGGAAGGGAGTCTTAGGGTCAGGCTGTGGGGAAGGGAGTCTTAGGGTCAGGCTGTG